>RJWM01002026.1:0-138281 GCA_004363535.1 Dasyprocta punctata | reverse complement strand
GCTGTGAGTTTGATCCCCGGTTCCGCAAAAAAAAAAAAAAATAAAAGGTGTGAGTGAAAAAACAGGGGTCAATACAAATCAAATTAAAAGCCTATCTACAGAAATAATTTCAGAAAACTTTCCAAGCATGGGAACAGGAAGTGACTTTCAGATAAGTGAAGCATATAGAACTCCAGCTAAACAGGACCAAAATATACCTACACCCAGACATACAATAATCAAGATCCCAGAAATTTAACACAAAAACAAAATACTAAAAGCTATTAGAGAGAAAAAAAGATCACCTACAAAGGAAAACCCATCAGAATCACAACAGACTTCTCAACACAAACCCACAAACCATCAGGTCAAGAAGCACTTGGAGTGAAGTATTCCAAGGCCTGAAAGAAAATAACTTCCAACCCAGATTGATGTACCCTGCAAAATTATCTTTCAAAATCAACAGAGAAACAAGATACTTCCACGACAAAGAACAACTAAAGGAATTTATGACAACCAAGCCAACCCTACAAGGAATACTGAAGGACACTCTAGGGAGAGATAAAAAAGTCCACAGCTCCAGAAACAGTGGCAGAGGGATATCACCGAGTGGGGCAGACAAATGAATAACCCATCATCGGGATTTGAGCCCAGTATTGTTTTCAATGAGCTGTTTAGTTTAATCTCATTCTACCTCGACCTGCTTAACTTTATTATATATGATGACAAAGACAGCTATTTTAAAGATAACAAAATATATTAGGGTAGTCTTTATTGATATTCAACCACCTTGTTTTGAAACCTGGTATTGCTTTCACTGTTCTGTTTTGAGGGATTTTAACCTATTTTGGTTTGTTTGATTGTATTATAACAGACAACATAGGGAACTGCCTAGAAGATAATATGAGGCATTATAGAAATCAGTGGTGCATTACTATGTATTGCTTCTATTGTTTTATTACTTGTTGGTTTTATTCAGTACTATTTTGTTTGATTATATTAGGCCTGATGGTAAGGGCAATTATTTTGAAGGCAATAAGAGGTATTACAAGGGGATAGGAGGAAGGAAGGAAGGGAAAAGGAAAAAGACGTAGAGTTATATGAGGGTACACATAAGATGGTTAAAAAGTCTATGCTACTAGATGCATTAACTGGTGAGAGAGAGCAGTTGATACTCATATGATTAGATCAATTTTACATGCCTATATCTGTCAATCTGAGCAACCCCCTTGAAGGTAACGATATACAATGTTACAACCACTGTAAAATTCCGATCATCTCAGTTTGTAAACCTATAATGTTACAGTATTGGATATGTTGTTGTTGTTTGTTGGTCCTTTTAGCTTTTTGTTTCTCTTTTCTGTGACCATTCTTTTATTCTTTATGGGTTTTATTCTGAACTATTTTGTTTGATTATATCAGGCCTGATGATATGGGCAGTTATTTTAATTACCACAAGAGGTACTGTAAGGGGAAAGGAGGAAGTAAGGAAGGGAAAAGAAAAAAGACATAAATTTATAAATAGGTATACATAGGACAGTTAAAACGACTGTACATTAGCTATTGAAAAAGAACAGTTAATACTCATGATTAGATCAATTTTGCATGTCTATATCTGTTAATCTGAACAACCCCTTTGAAGGTAACGATATACAATACTGCAACTACTATCAAATTCCAACCACCTCATTGTGTAAACCTATAATGTTATCGTATCGGATTTGTTGTTGTTTGTCTTTTTTGCTTTCTGTTTTTCTCTTCTGTGTTCATTTTCTCTTCAATAAAAAAGAGAGTTTTATATTAAATCCTCACTTCATAAAAAAAAAAAAGAACTAATTTTTATACATCATGTCCTGAACTCGCTGAATCCATTTTATTAGTTTTAGGATTTCTTTTCCAGACTTTTTGGAGTTTCTGTGAAGGCAGTCATACCTGCAAATAGGGGCAGTTCTCATCTTTCAGTCTGCACACCTCTTACTCCTTTTTTCTGCTTTATTTTACTGTTGTTGAACAGTGGTGGTCATCGTTGTTCTGTTTTTATTCTGAAGGGAAAATTGTTACAGGCAGCTGAGCTAGTTAGAAATATTACAGGCAGTCAGACAGGGCTGGGCCCTCAAAGAAGCCAGTGCAGAAGCCCAGATACCCTGCAACTGTGGGGGAGACAGACACCTCCTGCTGTGGGCCAGACCTCAAGACAAAAGATCAAGCAAATGCACCCACATCCTAAGGACTGATATTCTAAATAGGTCTCTATCACCCTAAGGAAGCCAGGAGTCACCATCCCAACCCGCTACAGGAGGAGTCACTGTTTTTTACACATACATGCTTGCTACGTGACTCGCTTCCCCATTTGTCCCTGATTTAATCAATTTTACCTGAGCAATTAATCTTATTGGTTGACCACAGTTCTGTCCCACCTTATGCCCACCTTGCAAGTTCCCTTTTTTCCCCACCTTGGACCCATCTCACCTCCTGGTTGTACTCTATAAAAGTCCCTAGAAAAGACAGAGTCTTTGTCAACCCACTCGGGACCCCTTCTGTCTCTCTCTCAAACAGATGCTTTCTTCCTCTCAATAAATATATTCTGCTCTTAATCTCCATTGTTCCTAAAATTTATTCTTCAATTTTAGAGAACATGAACTCATGCCAGACATCTGTTTAGTAGGTTGGGAGTTTCATTCCCCTATATCAAAATTATTTAGTCTGTGTGTAGTAGGCAGGGTTTTCCGGAGGCACAGAATTGGTGAGAGATATATCCATTAAAAGAGTTTTTTCCCCAGTATCTTCAATTTCTCTATTTTACAATTTTTGTTGGAGAAGTCTTTCACTATTTTGGTTGTTTATGCTGGTGTTGTTTTTTGAAGCCATTGTGAAAATGGAATTGTTTCCCTGATTTCTTTCTTAGTGTTTAGAAAAAAGCTACTAATTATTGAATGTTGATTTTGTATTTGCTACCTTGCTGAACTTATTTGTTTATTAAGGAAATCTTAATTTCATTAACAGTTGTGGGGGATATTCAGTAATCTTTTTTCATATTTAGTTAGTTGTGACAGTTTGTACTTTTGAAGTAACCAACTCACTTCAACCTAAGTTGTAAAATTTATGTGCATGAGCTTTTTATAGTGTTCCCATATTACTCTTTTAGTATCTAAGAGGTTTGGAGCGGTAGCAATTTGTGTCTTTTTTCTTTTTTCCTTAGTCTTGATGAAGTCTTGTAGTTATTAGCAATTTGTGTCTTTTTTCTTTTTTCCTTAGTCTTGATGAAGATTATTTATTAACTGTATCAATCTGTAAATTTTTATTAGTACAAGTCTGTGGTACACAATGTGTACACCCCTTGTACAGAGGCTGAGCATGCACATAATACATTTCAATTCCTTTTTCTGTCTCTTTTCCCTCCTCTGTTCTCCCCACTCTCGCTCTCTTGATATGCTTCCTATCTGAGAAAGACCATCTCCTTACATCCTATTTTCTATCTTATATTTTGGTTTTTATTTATAGTTTGGGTTTCTCATGTAAGAAAAGCCATGTGGTACTTAAAATTTTGTGTCCGATTCATTTCTGCTAGCACTCTGGGCTGCAGGTGCAGCTACTTTCCCACGACAACTCAGGCTTATCTCGCTTACCGTTCGTTTTCTCCCTTATTTTCTGCTTTCAAATTTATTGATTTTTGATCTTAGTCACTTCCTTCCTTGTGCATGTTTTGGTTAAATATGGAATTTTTTCCTCAGTTTTTAGGAGGAGCGTTGATTATTGATTTAAGACTACCTTCTTTTCTAACATAAGCGGTTAGTGCTACAAGTTGCTCTATAAACCAATTTACCTAAGTAATATAGATTTTCTTATGTTGAATTCTTGTTTCTAATACACCCAGCATGCATTTTCTGCTTCCTTTAAGACTCTTTCCTCAACTCATTGATTCTTTAGAAAATCTTCATTTTAATTTCTAAGTGGAGGTTTTCTTCTTTTCTTTCTAGTTTAATTCCATTATGTTCAGAGAATCTGTATGATTTCAAATATTTTGGAATTGTTGAGGTTTGTTTATGGCCCAAAATACAATCTGTCTTAGGGTATATTCTGTGGGAACTTGGAGTCTCATGTATGGTTTCATTGGTTGTAAAGTCTCAATTCAATCATCTCATGTCATGTATACCTATAAAAGTAACTCTGGAAATGAATCAAAATTAATCCTCCCATTTCATAGTCCTTTTCAAAGAGTGTTAGGGTATTCTAATTCCTTTTCCTTCCCGTACAGGTTTAAAAGAAGCTGTTTGTGTAGATAGAAACTTTAGATGTTGTTGAGTTCTTCTATATAATTGCTGATTGTCTCTAGTTGTTCCGTGAGTTATTGAGAGAGGAGTCCTAAAGTTACCAAGTATGATGGTGAATATATATATAAGTTTTGGGTTCTATCAATTGTTTTCGTCACACTGCACGGCCTTTGTTTGCAGCATTCGCAATTAGCATGGCTGTGTCTCCTTGGTGGACTGACCCTTTCATCCTTTAATGCCCCTCTGCCCCTGACCATTTTGTTTGTTCTAAAGTGCGACTATACATGGCCATTCCTACTTTTATTGTTTAACTTTTACGGTATATATTTTCTACTGTTTTAGTTTGAGCCTATTTATATTGTTATATTTGGAGTTTCTTGAGCAGAGGATAAACTAAGGTCATGTATTTTTTTAAATCAGTCTTGATACATTTTAAACTTTAGTATATTTATAGCATTTGCATTTGATATAATTATTAGCATGTTAGAGATTACAATTTTTCTTTTTGCTGTCTTTCTTTCTCTTGTTGTTCTTTCTTTCTCTGTTTTATTTTTCCTGGCTTCCTGTAGGCTGTGTGAGCACTTCTAGATTTTTATTTTTATTTATAGCAGTTAGCATTTTGGGGTTTATTTCTCTGCACAATATTTTTATTGTTTGCTTTAAGTAATACACTCTATAAGCACAAGATTGCATAATCTACTGATATTAAATTATAACAGTTCAAATCAAGTACAGAAATCCTAACTGACTTTATGTACCTTATTTTCTTCATTTGCAATATATTTGTTTTGAATATTTCATTTAAGCTTTTGGAGGACTATATCTGAAAGTGTTAAAATTTTTAATAAAATGTTAAAAGACTGAGACAGGAAATCACTCTGGGTTAAACATCAAGACCTTGATTCAACAACAACAAAGTTATAAAATTCAAAAGAACACAGGAAACCAGTGGCATTGACCTCTGTTTTCCCTATGTATCCCAAATAGACTTTCATTGCTCTAGAATAAAAGATGTATTCTTTTCTTTCCCATTTTTTCCAGAGAAGTTCTTGAAGCACTTGTTTAGTGTAGGTCATCTGCTGACAAGCCGTCATAGCTTCACTTTATCTGAGAATTTTAAATTTTCTTCTATTCCCAAAGAATATGTAACATTTCTTTGTTTTCATCACTTAAAACATGGTGTTCTGATCACCTGGGGCACCAGCAGGAGCCGCCCCAGCCCCTCATGACCCAGCGGCACTGGGGCACTGGTGGAGTGACCAGCAGTGACAGTACACTGCTTTCTAAGGGGCTCTGCTGTGCCAGCAGGCAAAAAAGAAATCTATCAAGAGGAAACTCATGCAAGGCATGGTGGTGCACGCCTTTAATCCCAGCACTCAGGAGGCTGAGGTAGGAGGAGCGTTGTGAGTTCGAGGCTGGCTTGGGCTACAACGCGAGCGCAAGGCTGGCCCGAGCTACACAGTGTGACCCTGCCTCAAAAAACCAGGGCTGGGAGTTTGGCTCAGCGGCTTACATGCCTGTCAGGCAGGCACGAGGTTGTGAGTTCAATCCCTGGTGCCGGAAAAAAAAAAAGCAAACTCATGGCATACAAGTTTCTGGTATATACTGGACTTTGTTATATAACTATAGAGCTAGCCCCTACTTTTAAAGATTTCAAATTAATATTTACCACAGTTGGTCAGTTGCTGTGCTATGATAGATGCTATTGTTACTGCTTATTGTACTACTGTAGCCAAGATGTTACGCATGTTGTATCAGGTTCTCTTCGACCAGTGACAGCATTGTGGTTGCCTGGGGTAATAGCCATCAGCATTCTCCAGCACAAAAGATCAGAGTGCAGAGTCAAACAGAGAGCCATCTCCCATCCTTAGTAAATTGGGAGGGCAGATTCTCCGGATGGGAACAAAGACCAAGGACCACTTACACCTAGAAGACTTCTCCGAGGAATAGATATTTCCTAGGGAAGCCATGATAATAATGATAAACTTATCTACTATAAGAAATCTACTAACACCAACATAGAAAATAAAGGAAACAAAAAGAGAAAACAACAAGACACAAAAGTAAAATGCAACCCCAGACCTCCAGCCCACCCAGGACAAGTCCAGAGTACGGTGGCATAGAAGAAATAGAAAGCTGCACACTGGAACCTCTTGAAATGATGGCAGCACAAGTGAAATACCTAATGGAGGTGGCTGTGAAAGAAATAGTCTCTCAGGTAAAAAATAATGATGATTAAAATCAAGGCTATGCCCAACAAATCTGGAGTCCACACAGATAATAAAATACATGAGTTTAGGACACTGATGGAAACCAAGAATGCCCAACATAGGAAAGAAAGGGAAACCATGAAATAGATCCAAACAGATATCCGGGAGATCAAACAGCCCATTGAAAGTGTGTGAACCGGATTGAACAGAGGCGAAGCTAGAATGTCAGATTTAGAAGACAGGATTGCAGTTAGTGACCATGAAAGGAAAGATAGCTTAAAAATAGCAAGGAACTGTGAAAAATCAACCCAACAGCAGCAAGATGAAGCAAAGAAGAATGACACAAGATTGATCAGAGTCAATAAGAAAGCTGGATATAGTGCAAATGTCACAAAAAGCCTCTTCCCAGAAGTAAAGACAGAAAACATCCCAAACATGGACAAAGAATTTGACATACAAATACATGAAACATGTAGAACTCTAGCTAGCCATGATCAAAATAGATCTACACCAAGGCATATAATAATCAAGATTCCAGAAATTCAGTACAAGAACAGAATATTAAAAGCTGTTAGAGAAAAGAAACCGATCACCTATAAGGGAAAGCCCGTCACAACCACAGCACACTTCTCAATACAAACCATCAAATCAAGGAGAGATTGGAATGAAGTATTTTGAGCTCTGAAAGAAAAGAAACTCCAACCCAGATTGATGTAACCTGCAAAACTTCTTTCAGAATTAATGGAGAAATAAAAAACTTCCATGACCAAGAATAAGTAAAGAGATTCATAACTATCAAACCAGCTCTCCAAAGCGCCCTGAATCTGACGTTCTGGCTTCACCTTTGTTCAGTCTGGTTCACACACTTTCAGCGGAATGTCTGACCTCCTGGATATCTGTTTGGATCTATTTCATGACTTCCCTTTCTTTCCTATGTTGGACAAATCTCCTATTCTAGAAAGAGATAAGGAAGACCAGAATTCCATTTCGTTTTTCATCTATTCTGAAGATGAACTCATTCACTGTTTTTAAAAATTTGATTGTTTCATTTTTCAATTGTACGGTTTACAGTAGTTTCTTTTTGTTTCTTTACTGTCACTTTGTATCTCCCATTTGTTTCCAGTATGTTTGGAATTGCTGTTCAGACATTTCGCCTGTGTCAGCCGCTTTAAAACCTTTGTCAGGTACTTCTGGCATCTCCTTGTTTGTGTCTGTTATTTTTTTTCAAATTGATATTTTACTGGTGTTTGTATTACAACTACCTTGTGAATGAAATTTAGCCGTTTTGAGTATTATATTAACACCTTTGGATTTTATTTAAAATTTAAAATTTCCAGTGTGGCAGATCTTTGATACTATTTCATCAGAAGAGTGTCTTCCATTGCTGCCACGGGGGTAGAAACCCAAGCTTCCTCCTGGGCCTCCAGTGACTCCCACAGCAAGGATTGTTTCTGCGCTACAGCTGCGTCTGCTGATGCATCCGGACTGCGCAGAGTCACAGTGCCTTGTGCTCGCTCCTCGCAGAGATCATGAGGAGGAGGTCTCGTCACCCCTAGCGGAGACTGGCTGCTGTGCGCCCCAATTCCACTGCAGCGTAACCAGCGACAGGCCGCGTGGTGCTTTTGGGTGCTGGTGGAACCCGGCCCTCTCGCGCTCTCCGCTGTCACCATGCGGGACGGGGAGCTGTGCTCCCGCCTGGCAGTGATGTGCACCCTGCCTCTCTGAACACGCCCTCGGGGACTACTCGGCCTCACTGCAGCACGGGTTTCCCGCCTCCTGGGACACGAGGATGTCACGGGTGTGCTGACACAGCCTTGCGGTCTGGCAGCCAGACTGAGGGTCGGCCTGCGGACTGGCTGCTGATCGCCCAGGGCAAGTCGCAGGCCTCGGGGAGCTCAGATATTCACACTGACGGAAGAGGGAGTGGAACATGATCTGCTCGATGCACAGCTTAACCCTAATGACGTAGTTTGCACAAAACACGTAGCATAGTGTGTGATGATAATTATTGCTATTCCAGGTCTCTCTAAATGATGAGTCTAATTTTAGCATTGTGCAAAGTGTTTCCACTCACATACTAGTAGAGTAATTAACAGTTAAGGGTTTTAAATCAGACAGACTCAAATTTGAGAGGTTTTCCTACTTACAACTGATCAAATGATATTGCTGGAATTATCTTTGTAAGTATTTGTATCTTCATATATAAACTAAAAATATTAAGAAGCTTCAAAAGTTTAAGGAACAAATAATTGCATATAAAGCATTTGATAGAGTCCATTACATACTAAATGCTCAAAAATAGCTACTGGTATGTAATATCATTTTCATCATCACTATGTAGTATAAGAAATGGTGATTCAAGGTATACTATTTATGCAAATTTCTGAAATATTCAATGCTTTATGAAAGTAGAAAACCAGACTATCCCAATTCTACAGTATCATTATAAATTGAAATAAACAGGAAATTATTTGATATAGCATTTTGAAACTTTTAAATGGTTAAAGATAACAGTGAATGATTGTACTTACTACTTTATTAAGGCTTTGTAACATGTACTGTATGTCCAGTGTACTAGAGGTAACATGGCTAGACCCTCCTCCTGGAGGCCACTGGCCTGCATTTAAGACAACCATAAGATTGCTACTAATTTAAGGCACGTATCTGTACCCCAGCAACAGTCCTGGTTTTTCCTTGTGGTCTAACCCTATGTCGCTGCCTCAAAAACTAACATAAAACAAGGTATGGGGAACTAGCATACACTGAAGTGGAAAACCCCTCTGAAAAGGGGTCTCAGCAGTCTCTACAGTGCTCTCAGAAGAGTCACTTGTACGAGGCTGCAGTGACTCAGCTCCATTCACCCGCAGCGAAGCCAGGGAACATCCCGGCCATCGCAGCGATTCAGCCTCAGCGAAGGCTTCTCAGGCCCATTATTTATCCATTAATTCACATTTATTGAGCACCCACTTTGTCAGAGCTAGTTATTCAGGAAATATATTCATAGCATAAGCCTCAGCCCTTCACACTGGGAGAATTATGCATGCGCTCATTAATTCATTCGTGCCCACATCCAAGAACTCCAATACTCAGTAAGCGTCGGCTGAGTGGCTGACACTCTGCTTAGGAGTGGGATACGGAGAAAAGGCAAGACTCACCAGTGTTCCCAAATTTTGATCCAGGGCACCCCAGGGTCAGGAAATAACTGTACACCTCTGATTTCTTCCTGGAAACGTGGAGCATTCGTCAGGGCAGTCAGCAGGGGAAGAAAAGGGAAGGCCAGTGGCCAGGTGGCACCAGTGAGGAAACCAGCCTCCCACCCGGGGAAAGGAGAAAAGAGGACGCAGTGGGAGATGGGCCCTTTATGAAGGAGGCAGTGATGCTGACATGGATTGCAGAACTGACTGTCAGTCCTTAGAGGAAAGTCTCTTGGATAAACACACGTCAGTAAGTCTGGGGAAACGGGTTTCAGCAACATCTTGTGCAGAAGCCGACAAGGGTGTTTGGTGCTGCCGGTTGCTGGCATTCCGCGGCACAGCCCCGTCGTCTTCCCCTCTTCTCGGCCTGTCCAACCCCGCATGTGCGTGTCTGGGAGTTGATGCGCTACTATGCCTCTGGCTTTGTCTGCCAGGCTAATGGAGTGGGGACACCGGGGTCGTTTGCAACTTGTCTCCCTAGACGAACTCTGGTCAGTAATTTTGGCCCCTTGTGATAAACACAGTGCAGAGGGAACTGGCACAGGGTTGGAAAGCGGTGGCTCTGTGCCTGCTGCCAGCCTGCCATAGGTCAGTGCCCTGGGGGAGCAGGGGAGCCGTGGGAAGCCCATGTGGTGGCGGGGACCATCTCTGAGTCTGTGCCCCAGGCTAGACTGAGGCTCCTCTTGCAGGGGAGGACCTGGAGAGATCCTGCGGTAAGGAGGCTGGGGCAGCACACTCTCCGCCATGCCAGGCAGCGGGGACAGCACTGTTCTTTGCTTCTGGCCTTCCTTGGCATGAATTTGTCTTTTAGATTGGTCTTCCAATCTAGAAGACAAGAGTAGACCTTCAGATAAAGATCTGAGTGCAAGTGATTGTTTTGTGAAATAATTCTTGGCATCAGAAACAGAGTTGGGACAGTGGTTTGGCTCTGTGTGGAGAAATGTCACCCTGGGCAGGTGCCCTGGGTACACACTCACTCCGTGGGCAGCTAGGTGCAGCCCTGTGAGGCCCTCCAGGCAACCAGGCAGAGGCGACGCACTCCTGACCTGTCCAGGAGACTGCACTGTTTTCTGTCTGTGTGCATCTACGCGCTTGTCTTGTGAGGTTTTCAGACTTCAGTTTCTGTATCTGCTAACTGGAAGCCTCAAGATCTGTTCAGTCTTCCTCACCGAATCCATAAAAGGCCAAATGAAGAATCCTGCACAGACACCCGCACTGAACTCAGTGTGAGCGTGCATTGGTTTGTTTATTCTGTCATCCTACTGAACGCCTGTCTCAGGCATCAGGCGCTGTGCCAGGCCGTGGACAAGGCCACTGAAGTTGTTCCTTCACTGAGCTTGTAATCTTTGGGGGGTATACACAAACAAACAACGACAGCAACAAAAACCAAGTTGAATAAAATACGGCACGTGCTGGGATGGGGGAAATACAGGCCACCGTAAGACCGCGCAGATAGCAACTCAAGCCGGGGCACGTTATCCAGGCTGAGGGGGTTCAGGCAAGCTTCCTGAGGGGGACTGATGTCACAGCTGAGTCCTGGAGTATATCAGTGCCACACAGAACATACAATGTACTATCCTAACCAATTCAGCAGCATTCACTATTTTCACACTGTTAAGTTGTCGTCACCACCGTCCACCCACAGAATTCATTTTGCACGACCAGAAGGTCACACCCATCAGACACGGCCTCTTCATTCCTCCTCCTTTCACCCCTGGCCACTGCGATCCTAGGTGTCCACTTTTCACTGCTCCAGGTACCTCATGCAAGCGGGGTGATACATTGTTTGTTCTTTTGGGGTACACGGATAAGTGGTAGGTTTATCTCACCTAGCAAAATGTTCTCAGGATTCAACCATGACGTAACCTGCGCCAGTCTCTCATGTTTTAAGGCAGAATAAAATCCCATTATCTGCGTGCACCTTGGACATGTGGTTTGCCCCTGCGTCCTGACTAATGAGAATGAGGCTGCTATGAACGTGGATGCGTGAATATCTCTTCGAGTCCTTTATTTCAACCTGGATCTTTTTGCTGGTACTTGGGGTTGTGCCAAGGCCTTTTCACTGAGCTGTATCCCAGCCCTTTTAATTTTTTTTTTTTTTAATTTGAGACAGTGTCTTACTAAGATGATGAGTTTCCCAGGCGGGGCTTGAACTTGGGATCCTCCGACCTCAGCCTCCCAGAGTTCTGGAAATACAGGTGTGAACCCCCTGCCAGGCTCAATTCTGAAACTTTTGACCTATTTTCATGTTATGCTGGACCAGTTTTATACAAGTGCTACTTTTCTTTGTTACTGGGGGATACAGAGAACCTTGTAAGAGGCATTGCTCTCTGATTTGGGGGGTCTTTATCAGACCTCCTGCCAGGGCTGCTTTCCTAGCAGGCAGGGTGGACTGAGGGAAAAAGTGTGAGCTATGGCTTTACTCTGGAGCTCCACCTCTAGCACCTCCACTCATTAGAGGAAGAAAATTAAATAATTAATGTAGCCTTCTTACTATTCTATTCTTATGGTATTCACATTTCTCTATTAAAAGTGACTTTAAAAAATGTGATCATTCATATGAGCAAATATATTGAATCAGCCTAAGGACTCATGAACAGAGGAATGGATAAAGAAAACATATTTATATATGGAGATATTATTCAGACATAAAGAAGAATCAGTCTTGTTATTTCAGGAAATGGATAGAATTAGAGGATGTTATGCTACATGAAACAAGCCAGACTCAGAAAGACAAGTATCATGTTTTTCTCATATGAACTAAAAAAGTAACCAGAGCACCAAAGAAGCAGAATTTTTCTTGAGTGTTTCTTGACTGCTACCTGGATGCAGACTTGGGGTGACCAGAGTCTGGTGGAGTCCGGGATGGGCGTACACGGGGATAGATGAACAGAGGGAGGTTGGACTTGATCAGTGCACAGCGTGTGCATGCGTGGAAATATCACACTGAACATATTGATGTGGACAATTAATACACGTTAATCAAAAATTAAAAATATGAAAAATAAAAATTTAGAAGTATAAGTAGAAAAAATGGTGATCGCTAATATCCTAGGACATGACTACGCTATCTGCAAACGAGCGGCAGAGTTGCGGGTGACTCTGACCAGGGCTGAGATGTCCTGACTCCCGGGCTCCCCCCAGGGGCACCGACTGCCACATAGGCTCTCCCTGTGCCTTGGACCTCATGGTGCCCTGCCATCCAGGCGTCCAGCGGCGCTCAACAGGTGAAAGCTGCCCGCTGCCCCACCACAATGGAGCAAAGGCAGGGCGGGCTTTGGAAGGACCGGAGTGGGCAGCCTTGCTTCTGCTCAGCTCAGGCTCTCCGCAGCTAAGACGCCTGCCCCACCCTGTAACCTGCAAGCACGCTTCCTAGCCCTCCCCACCATGTCCATCCTATATCCAATCAAAATGTAATGTCACAAGCGGCCTCAGGTCTTCCGTGGAACGCCAAGTGGGAATGTACTGCTTCACAGAGCACAGGCGTCCTGCGCTGCCAGTGCTGTTACAAACCTGTGTAAGATGAAATTCCTTGTAAGTTTCTCAACTCAGGAGTCTATGCAGCAAGCAATCAGCAGAGAGCGGCACTGCACCACTCATGCAAAATCACTCTGCTAAGCAGAAACATTGGACTGCTTCATCGCTCAGACTTCAAAGTAAAAAAAAAAAAAAAAAAATCAAAACCACAGCCCCTACACCCAGAAGTGAGCTGACCAGGAACTGCACCCGGTCATTAGAGAGGAGTCAGTCTCAGGTGTGCTTCCTTCAATATTTCCCTGGCGCGCTGGCTGGCTCCTGACCTGTCCACGGACACTGCCTCTGAGAAAGTGCTCATTAGTGACTCAGCTTGGTGACTCCATTTCCCGAGGGGGCAGCTCTGTGGTACTGGTTCTGAGGAGGTACACACAGCGATTGTGATTCCCGGACCTCGGTACAGGCACGTATATTGAGAAAATAATGCTCAGTCTCCCAGAGACCAACAACCCTCCTGTCAAGGCAGCACGATGCCTCAGTGGTGAAGTTAGAAGGGGAGGTGGTTTCAGACTCAAAAGAGGAGGAGGAAGAGAAAAAGGTGTTGATTTATCTCTCCCCTCTCCGTGATTATGGATGGTACTTCTTGCAGCAGCAGGTGTGGTGAACTGTGTAATGAAGGGCTTATTTCTTCCTTAACCTTTTCACGTACTTACTGTGAGTATGCTTGTGTGATATGTGGGCTACAAGAGCAAGATCTGGAAATGGGAAAGTAGAGAATACTCAAAGGCCACAGCAAGGACGTTTGGGTCAGGTTAGTCTGAGTAAAAATCCGTCGTGGAATCTGTGGTGCCGGTGGTCAGCAATCACATCTCGAGGTAGATACTACGGCATTATTTCACTCATTTCTCAGATATGGACATCGAGAATTGCAACATCCACCACAACATTAAACTCATAGCTAGTTAAAAGAAATACATAAAAATAAGAAAGTGTGGTATGCTGAATGCTTAAATTTAGAATGGTTTTACAATAAAAGATCCATTGTCACTAATCCCCCTCAAAATACTCTTCAAATGCGTTTGCCCATTATTCTTTTTAAAGCAGTTCTGGAGGTCCTTTTTCATGAGCATCTTTAATTGCACTGTCCTGGCTGCGTGGATATCCTGAACGGATTCAAGGTGTTTACCTTCCATGGCCGCTTAGACTTGGATGAAGAGCCAGCAGCTGGCAGGCAGCAGATGCAGCGCACGAGCTGGACGAGGACTCGCTGTGCCACTGCTACGAGCCCACCTTTCTCTTCGTAGGCAGCAGCGTTCACTGTATTTCTGTGACACCTCTTAAAGGACACTCGTGAGGGGGGCTTTCAAAGCCGCTTCAGGAAGTGCCAACAATGATGGGACACGTGTGTTCCCACTGAAGGGAACGTTTTGCAGGCGATTATGGGAAATACGCTTTTTAACTCTGATGACTTCTAAAAATTGCAGCACTCGCCATTTTTGCCTACACCCTGTAGCAGTGTTATCAGAAGCTGAAGCCGTGGAGGCGTGGGCTCCCGGGCTCGCTGATCTGAAGCACAGCGTGCTCTGGTCTCGACCTAAAGGTCTTTTCAGCTTAGTGATACGATTTCCACCCTTTAGCTGTGGAATCCCAGGGTGAGCCAATTGTCCCCTAGGTTTCCCTAAGGGTTTGTTCTAGGATAAAATATGACAGGGGAGCAAGAATAATAATGATTTCTGGCTCACACATCCCAGGCTGTCAGCAGGGTAAGCAGACACAGGGAAGAGTGGCTATGGCAGGACGAAGGCGTAGTGTCTGGGAAATGAGGGCTGGAAGACCAGCTGGGTTGGGGCTCCACATGGCTTTGCAGTCAGCCATTTGTGTTCACTAATTTATTTTGACATTCATTAGGCAAGAAGTACTTGTTAAACACCTGCATACATAATGAGGAACAAATTAGATCTGATCCCTAATGAAAGAGTCTTACGATAAAACAAGCCGGAGGAGTTGACAGACAGAAGGTGAATGTGTGTTTATGTTGACTCTCGACATTCCCTCTGCCCTTTCTCTTGAGTCTGTTTCTTCTTGGAAACCATTTAGGCCTGATTCACAAGGACCTTCACGTGGTCTGATGTGGCAGTCAACTTCCTGTCATCCTACCTGACCTCATGGAAGCCCAGGAGGGCCCGCTGACTCATTCCTAAGACACTGTCCTCAGGTGACTTGCACATTTCCCCTTCCAGTTCCCCTTCGGCCACATCAGCCACCCTTCTTCCTTTTCACTGAACCCCCTCCTCCCACTCTCACGCGTTGCAGAGCCCCAGGGATGGAGCGCCTTTTCTGTGAAACTGGGGTTCGCGTTGAGGTGAGGTCAGCCCGCACACTGCCTTGTGCATCCATGGCTTCTCCCAGCTCTCAACTCCTTGAGCCTTGTGCCGGCAGAGACGATACATCACTGATCCTGTTGGCTGAGCTAAATTTCATTCTGCTTTCCCTATAGCATACTTAACCCTTAGAAAGCATCTGCTGAGTGCTAGGAAAAATTGTAAGTGCTCTGTGTAATTCATTTAATGTTTCCAAAATACCACTAAACGATGTGTGTGTTTTTTTTTAACCTGTTTTCCTGATAAGGGAGAGAAAGTACAAAGGTTGTCATTTTCACAATGGAAGGGATTTCAAACTCGAAGAGCCGGGGTGCAGAGTCCGTGATCTGTTTTTATCTTGGGGGTGATGGCAGGGAGTGAGGCGCGCTGGGCATCGCACCCCGGGCCTTGTGCGTGCTGAGCTCGTGCCCCGCCGTGGAGCCCGCCCGGCCCGTGGAGGCTCCGGTGGTGACCACGGCACTGTACCTTCCTTAGCGCTGCAACGGTCTCCTGACTGCGTCCCTTGTGTCTCCTCTTAGCCCTTTACAATACATTTTCCACTAAATTTTATCAGAAGACAGGGTGAGGCTGTGAAAAGAAAGGGCGCTTTGCACGTTGTTATTGGACTGTGTATTAACGCAGCTGCTATGCATAGCACTTACAGAAATTCCTCAAAAAACTGAGTGACCATTTGATGGATAACCCCAGTGTTGGGTATACATCCACAGGAAGTGTAATATGTATCTCAGAGCAGTGTCTGTGTGCCCATGCTTATATTGCCTAGTCAGTGTATGAAATCGGCCTCGCATCCACGGAGGAATGGATGGAGAAACTGTGGTTATTAATATGCTGCAGAATATTCTTCACCCACAAAAAGAATAAATCCTGCCATTTGCAGCAACAAGAATGAACTTGGAGGACTTCGCATTAAGTGAAACAAGCAGACAGGGGGACAAATGCGGTGCGCCCTCACGTACACAGAGAACTCCCGAGTTGGCGTCACGGACACGGAATGTAGGGCCACTGCTGCCAGCAGCTGGGGGCGGGGGGAGGAGAGGAGATGCAGGGTCCAGTTCTGAGTGACAAACAGCGAGCTCTGAGCATCTGACGTGCCGCGTGGCTGTGATAGGTACGTTAGCCAACGCGACGCGGTAATCGTTACGAAGTGTATACGATTGTCAGAGACCATGTTTTACTGTCTGAATATGTTGAATCTTGGATAGTTACACACTTGGTGAAAATATCTCCTTATATCACTGAGAATCATTTCTTTAAATTCATAACCAGCTGATATCTTTTTCTCCTTTAAAATGTTGTCTCGGTTTTCCATCACTTAAGGGAGGAACCAAGGTTGTTACCATGATTCCAAGGTACCATGATTTAACACGGATGGCCTTATTCTTCTAACATTTACAGGATCTAAGCCAGTAATATAAAAGGAAGTCTATGATATTAAAATTTATAAATACAAATTATTCAGCTAAAAGCATAAAATATTAATGCTTTCTTATAAATAGTTTTGTGAAAGTGTAATCACTCAAACTTCTAACACTTGCTTCCCCTGTCATCGCAAGGGTAAATGACACTGTCACACTTCACCCATTTTACTTCCAAAAATACACTTAAATTTCAGAGAAATTGGACTTATTTGACATTAAAATTTTTCCTTAGACACTGTTTCCACTTTTTACTGACACCATATTCCATTTTCACTCCCCAGAGTCGTAACTGGGGCACAAGGGAAACACAGTGTGGGACACTGGATGTTTCTAGGAAAATGTAAACGCCCCTTACACTCACGCTCAGACGCAGTTTGACATGTTAGTAACATAGCTGTTCTCTTATCTAAGCAGTTATTTCACTCAAGCCACCTTGTAATTCAAAGCTACACCCTTCGCCGACGTCCACAGAGCCACAGCTCTCCAGTCTTATGGGATCTGAAGAAACCTGCCTTTCCTTTGACGGCCATAGGGCCAGAGACGCACAAGCACTTTCTTGACATGTGACAGCCGAACTGCAGATCTGAGCGGTGATGAGCAGCATTATTTCAGTACTGACTGTGGGGCTGCAAAGGGCAGTGCCCAAGGAGGCTTCCTTCGATAAATACGACCTCATTGCTGTTGTTGTCAGACTTGTGGCAAGAGGATAAAGTGTGGCAGAAAATACAGAATAGCAATCTTGCTTCCCCGCTCTGAGGCCAGGCCAGGCCCCAGGGATAATTCTCAGATGAACTTTTCTGTCCTTGATCATCACCCTCAAAATATTGCCAGGAAAAGTTGGTTTGCTTACTTTCAATATTGACTTAAATCTGAATTTCAGCTCTCCTCCAGAACGTTTCTAAGAAGCTTGCATTGTCAAAGCTCTTGAGTGCGTTTAAAAGAGATTCCCAAACATTTTATCCTAGCCTTGTGGTTTCTTTCACTGAGGGCACTGACCTCAGTGACCTTGTATCAGAATCCAATTGGATCCCTCCATGTTGGGCTCTCTGGCCCCAACCCTCAATCCCTCACCAGTTCTGTGAGATATTTATTGCAAACGTTGCCAAGGACCTTCTGGTTGCCAACCAATACATATTTTATTTGACTACACAGTTCTCTAATACTTCTTCTCCTTCCCCGAATATTCCTTGCCAATACTGGATGCCAGCTGCCACTACTTTACAGACGCCAGAATTTCCTCAGGGTTCTGTCCTGGCTTTTCCTCTGCCTCTGCACTCTTCCACATACATGCTTATGAATTCCTTTGCTTTTAGGAATTATTTATATGCTAATGATTAATAAAGTGTTAGCCCCAAAGTTGACCTCATTCAATTAACAGTTTAAGGGAGAAAAGTCATATGCATTTTTTCAAGATACTTGGAAAGAAACATTCGATAAAATTCAAGCTTTACTCATGATAGAACTCTCAAACTATCATCAAAAGAAAGCTCCTTTCAGAGAAATTTGTATAAAACCTAAAGCAACATCAGCTAATGAAACAGGAACTTCCCCTTTAAAAGCTGGAGCAAAAGGTATGTATACTGTCATGACATGTCGTCAGAACACAGGGCAAAGCATGGAACATAAGAGCATAATAAGACTACACTGAAAGGGGGCTGGGGGTTTGGCTCAGTGGCTTAAGCGCCTGCCTGGTAGGCGTCAGGTTGTGAGTTCGATCCCCAGTACCACCAAAAAAAAAAAAAAAAAAAAAAAGACTACACTGAAAGATAGTAAGGAGCAGTTACTGAAAAGTAGCATGAGTTCATACACACTGAAAGATAGTAAGGAGCAGTTACTGAAAAGTAGCATGAGTTCATACGTAGAATATCTAAAAATATTAATAGATAATTACAGGAACTAATAAGCCATTTTGACAGGTAGCCAAATATTAAAGCAACATGTACATGTTATAGCAATGAATAAATATTAAGAAATTAGATATTATAAAGCTTAGCAAATAAAGATTTTTGAAGACAAATGTTTATGTTTAAAGTATAACGTAAAAAATATGAAGGATGTAAGGAAAAAGTCTTTAAAAAAACACATGCAAGACTTCTATGGAGAAATCCTGAGGCATTAAATCTTTATGAAAGACATCAAAGAAAGTCTGAATGAAAGAAGGACTATACCCCATATGAGGACTTGGAAGGCCTGGTATTAAGTGATTCAATGCAAAGGTTGTGACAGCCAAGCAACTGTGTTTTGTTACTTTCTTTTGGGATATTCTGAGCCTACTGTAATAAAAAATAGTAAGGAAATGCAATTGTCAGGTAAGGCAAAAATATTCTTAAAGAAGAATCTTTTCAGGAGAAGTTGCTGTACTGGATTTCGAGTCTTCTCATAAAACTATAATGCTAATAAAAACTGCTTTATATTTGCCACAGGATGGTGCAGTGGGACCGAATAGAGAACATTGTTTTGGGCTGTGACCGGGTGACCACTCGCTGCATAACAGGATTATAACTGCTTTGATACGTGTTTCAGGACAGTTGGGTTTCCCACACAGACAAACGAAACTTGACTCATATACGCTATACACAAAGCATCAGTTCCAGGTAGGTCAAGCTTGTGCATTAGAGGTCTCATCAGCAAAAGCAAAGTAAACAAGATTTAAAATTTGAAGTATCTAATGAATATAATGTGAATTCAGATGTCTGTGCCCAATTATACCTCTCTTTAAAGGGGGAGAATAAAGCAATTTTTTTTCACAAGTGCTAACTTTACCACTTGGTGACCCTGCCCAAAGATCTATCAAAGGTGTATCTCATAAGGATGGAAACTGAACCCAGGAAAGGAGAAATAGGAGGCACAGATAGATGTTAGGAAGTAAATAGGAAAAATGTTAATAAGTACAATGATGTGAACAAATACAAATGAAAATTACTGTAAAAATTAAGGATTAGAATTGAAAGAATGCCTGATGGGGAAGAATGAAATAGCATGCAATTCACATACTAGACAATAATAATATAGAAGACTTGGCCATTTTATTTTCCTTATTGTTACTAAGAAAAACCTATTAATATAGGTATTCATTTTAACATTAAGTCAAATTAAAAAACACTTCTTTTATAGTAAAGAGGCGGGAAGAAGAAAGAAATTTTAATTATCCAACAATAATGATTAGGAAAAAGAGGGAAAAGATCACCAAGAAATGCATGAATAATCAAAAACTACAAATAATTCTAAACATAAGCATAACCACAATAATTACAGACTAAATTTATCAGTCAAAAAATAAAAGTTCTCAATGACTTGTATATAAAAATATAAACTAAAATTCCTATAAGAAAACACTTCAAGTCACAGGAAAAAGATTTAACAAAATTCTAATAGTACAAGATGTAATATTAAGAATTAACAAATGAGAGGACTTCAAATTAAAAGACTTTGGCCCCGCAAAGAGAGCAATCAGAAGAGTGAAGAGACAACTACAGAATGGGAGGAAATTTCTAGCTACCCTTCTGATAGAGGACTAGTATATAAACTATACAAATAACTCAAAAATTTAACTCCCCCCAAACCGATAACCCACTTAAGAAATGGGCAAATGAACTGAATGGACACTTATCTAAAGAAGTAAAACTGGACAGTAAGTACATGAAAAAAAACGTCCATCATCTCTAGCTGTAAGGGAAATGAAAACCAAAGTAACCCTAAGATTTCATCTTACTCGAGTCAAAATGGCTGTCATAAAAATTGCAGAAACAATTTCTAGAAAAAAGGCATCCTTCTACATTGTTGGTAGTTGTGCAAAACTAATATAATAACTGTGGAAATCAGTACAGAGATTTCTCAAAGAACTAGAAATTGAAATTCCCTGTAACCCAGTCACACCTCTCCCGGGATGTCCCTGAGTGTTAGGACATCACGCTGCAGTGACACGTGTGAGCCTATGTCCATGGCGTTGCCACTGACGGCGGCCAAACCCGGGAAGAGTCCTGGACGCCTGTCAGTGACTGAGTGGGTGAGTAGAATGTGGTGCACACCCAATGGAATTTTACTTGGTCATTAAGAAGAATAAATTTAGAGATTTGTAAGGAAATGGGTGCATCCCATATGTAATTGAAACAAGCCAGACATGCAAAGTTAAAATCACATAGTTTCTGTCACATGAGAAACAATTATCAACAAGTTAAAGAGTCAAATAAAGGTGGACATTTTGAAGTGGGGAAAGGGAGGGAATAGAAATGATTAAGATATGATATAGAGGCCAATACCCCAAAATGAATATAAACTTTATAATTGCAAACATATGCCACTAATTTTGAGAAAAAATTCTGTAATTGGAAAAATAAAGAGTTAAATTATATGTAATCTAGAGGTGTTACACAGGAAGAATGCTATTTTTTTTAAAAAAGGGAATAATAAGCAAAAGGTAATTTGTTTTTTGTTGGCTTTTTGAGACAGGGTCTCCCTATGCAGTTCAGGCTGGTCTTGAGCTCACTTTGTAGCCCAGGCTGGTCTCAACTTGCAATGATCCTCCTGCCTCAGCCTCCAGAGTGCTGGGATTACAGGCATGCACCACTATGTCCAGCTTGCAAAAGCTAATCTAAGCAATCATTTTATATGGTATAGCAATACTGAAGTGAACAAATTCAATTTAAATGTACAGAGAAATATGAATGATAGTTAACCATTGAGATAATTTAAAAATTCACCAGGGAAATAAAACAGCACTAAGTCTATCCACCTCTAACAGCATAACTTTGAAATGCATAAAACAAGAAAAAAGAAGAAGTTATAAAGAAAATTGATCAACTAAAGCTCTAACATATTTCACCTTATTTGTCAGAAATGGATCAGAGAAAAATGGAAAAAAAGCAAAAATCAATAAAGTACACAATTATCAAGTTTGCTCAGTTCATCATTTCAAATGCTATACCCACACTCATGGTAGTCATTTGTGTTGGTCAGGTTTTTGTCACTGGGACCGAAATACCTGGCATCAGCAGCTTGAAGCAGGAATGGTTTATTGTAGCTCACAGATTCAGCGCACGGCTGTTGGCTCCACCGCTTCCAGGCCTGTGGCACGGCAGAAGCAGCACAGCCGAGGGGTGTGGGAAGGAGGAGGAAAGACGTTATCTCACAGCAGCCGGAAGTGGGGAGAGAGAACCAAAAGGGGCGGGGAACCACAGATCGCCCCCAGATCGTGCTCTTGTGAGCTGGGCTCTCCAACCAGTCCCAGCTTCCTGTTTCTATGGACTCCCAATAGTACCATCAAATTATAAGTGAGGTACTCAGAAGACAGAGCACTCCTGATTCAGCTATCTCGGGAAAGACGCCCCCCCAGACACCCCCAGAAGTATGCCTTCCTGACTTCCTAGGCTTTCTCAATACAATCACATTAGCAAGCGCCATTTTTATTTTATTTTATTTTTTTGGTACCAGGGCTGGAACCCAAGGCACTTGCCAGGCAGGTGTTTGTGCCGCTGAGCTTAATTTCCAGCCCCAAAAGCATCAGTTTTAAGGGACAGAAAGTACTGATAAAAATCAACAATGTCTAAAGTTAAGCCAGAATTTGATGTGTGACAGACATTAAAAAGAAATTACAAAATACCCTCCAGAACACCCAAACACTTGCATAAAATTTTAAAATTTTGAATATTTAGGTATTTTATATATAAAAGAGAAATCAGAATGACCATTAGGATATGTAGAGAACTAGAAAATCATTAGAATATATCAAGACTTGGAAAACACATTAAAAACACATGAATTTCTGTGACCAAAAGCTTGATATAAATGACTTAAAAAAAGAAAAGGGTTATCTTGGCTCATGGTTTAGGAGTTTCAGTCCATGGTAGCCTGACTCCTTTGCTTTTAGGCCTGTGGCCTAGCTTCAGTGCTAGCTTACGGAAAGAATTCTACACACGCACTTAGTAAATGTATCAAAATAAATGTGCGATGTCAGAGATAATAGCCAGGAAGTAATGCTTCCATCTGGGAAGAAGGCAGATGGAATAGGGAAAGTTTAAATTCTCCTGTGCTCCTGTGCTACCTTTGTTTTTTGAAATGACGTCGGACAAGTAGGAGAGAAAAAAAGCATCATAAATCCGACTGGTGGAAGTGTGTGTGTATGCCTGTTTCTTTCTTTTTTATAAAATAGTTAACATTTCCTGAATATTTATATTTTAAAAATGAATGGAAAGCATGAATTCTTAAACAGCAATCAGGAAACCAAGAAGTAATGTCCATGAGTATGAAACTCTGAAAACCGAAGTCCGTCCCAGTTTTAATGAGGCTGCTGGAGCTTGAGAACAGGAGGTTGCTCACGACTTTTTCTTTCTCATTGCTTTTCTTCCAGATAAATACTAAATGTGAAAAGACCTGGTACAGCCCATTCTTAGACATTCACACAAAATTTGGGTTATCATCTGGTTGACCTGCTGCCATGTACATGCGGGTCCTCAGGAAATAGTTGTTTATCAGCCGATCACAATCTGGTAGTAAACCATAATAAACCAAATTAAACCACAGGCATTCTGAAAATGTCTAACAGGCATTTGTTTGGTACAAAACTGATTCCCTGGTTATAACAGACAAAAGAGGCTGGTGGTCTTGATTTTACTCCTATCAGTAGTAAAATAGATTAAAAAGTTGGTGCAAACTGTGCTTTTAAAAAACTCCTTGGAAAGTCTTGGGAGTTTGTTTACTGTGTAAGCATTTCCCTCTCTGCTCCCATACTGAGCTAATATCACTTCTCAGCCAGTTTGGCTAACCTTGGATGCCCTTTCTCCCTGTTTAGAACTCCACAAAGATAAATTTCCATTTTGAGCACAATCCATTGCTTCTGAAATTGTTCCCATAGCTCACAGCAGAGCTCATCCTGACGACTTTTCCATTTGTTGTCTTCAGGGCATTCTACACTTCCTGAAGTCACACTGCACAAAATGAGGGCTTATGCTTCTGCAGTCTCTTCTTTGGCTTCCTTTGTTATTTGAAACAGAACTAAGTAGAAACACTTGGAGTCTAGATGCATCCCAATTGGCCTAGAAACAGGGTATGTAAACAGATATGCCAGGCAATCCAGCCTTTGCTGAGACGGCTATTATTTTCCGGTAAATTGTGTAGAATGTGCTTCTGCCCTAGCCTCTTTTTTTTGGTACCAGAGATCAAACTCATGACCTTGTGCTTGCCAGGCAAGTGCTTATGCCACTGAGCTAAATCCCCAGCTGCCCTAGCTTTTAAAATCAGGTTTACTTTGGGACTTTTTTGCACTGGGACTCTTGTTTTTAAATCACAATCCCTATATTCTATTTGACCTAGCTCCTGAGTGGTTGAAGACATTCTGCAGTTACGAAAACATTCCCTGATCCTTGTCAACCAAGTATCCAACACTATTCTAGTCATATCCTAAACTATCTTGATGAATGTTTTTATGCAAATAATCTTTGTTCAAAGCCAGTGTGTATTTCCCTCTGTGAGTCTTGGCACACTGAATTTTATTTTGTTCCTTTCAATTCCTTGTACTGGTAACCTTTCCCACATCGGTTAGTTTTGACTCTATTTACCATATAATTACACCACCATTACATCTTAGAAAGGCAGCCATGAAAGCTATGGTATTTGCAAAGATGTATGTATTTTGTTCAAATAAAATAAAAATGCCTAATCATTTCTGTACTCATCAATTCTATCTTCCTGCCTTCTTTTTATGTCTGATATCCATAAGGTCCTCTTCTATCACTTGGAAATACAAAAATACGTCTATAAATTTACATGGTGAAGCATTGTTACATTGTTTACATACCTTTGCTTTGAAATCCTCTCTGGCTGTCTCCGCTCCCCTCCTCCTCCTTCCCTGCCCCGCACACTGTGAACTAAGCGTTTCTCCTTTCACTCTTCCTCCTGCACCGGCCTCTCTCTTCCTGAACATTTATCTTGCTTAATCACCAGACTCAAGAATGCTTAACATTCAGTAAGCTACGTACTTTACCTTTCATGAGCTCAACCTCCTTAAAGCAAGAGACACATAACAAATCACTGTAATGTATTTAACTACGTGAATTTTAGGCAAAGCTGTTGAGCTGTAACTTGGTCTGCGGGTGCCAGGAAAGTCACCGCCATCCGACCCCCTGTGACTTTGGAGTCAGACAGTCCCGGGTTCCAGTTGAGCCATCAAATCTATTCCTTGTGCGAACTTAGGCTAGTTTATCTCTGCACTTCACTTTCCTCACTTCCAGTGGACACTCGCTTTGTTATGATCTTCATGCATATGTTGAGGTACTTGCCAAATGAATTGTATGTGCTCCAGAGAAGCAGTTCATGCCTGTTGACGATAAGCTGACCAGAAGTGAGTAAGCTGAGTGATGGAGGGAGCTTAGTGCCTGACGGATAACGGGCTAAAATTCCACTGGAAAATGTAAATAGACTCAGATGGGGTTCCATTTAACTAGCTAAGGAACTGATCTCGATTCTATTCTAACTAAAGCTAAGCTTTGTTCTTTTAGTTGGCAAGTAGCCCAAACTGCTTTACATTCAAAGGCCATGTGGAGAAGGGTTACAGTGTAAAGATGAAGATTTGTAGCCCAATTAGCAGGCAATGGCTTTTGTGCAAGCAGAGATAATGAAGTTTCAAACTCAGCCCCTGGAGTGGGAGACAAGGGTACATACAGGATATTTTAATGACGGAATCAACAGATATCGAAAAGAACTAAATGCTTATGTGTAATATGTGTCTAAGAGGAGGTATTACCTTATATCTTCCTCGACTATTAAAATGTGTTGCACATGATAAAGATGATATTTTCCCAGTTCAAATCAATGATATAGATTCATTCAACTATTAATTAGCTTATTTTTTCTATTTAATAATTATGTATTGAGGAATCTTAAGGTAAATAACTTACTTATGTCACATAGAAGTATTTGGTCACTGGTACCAATAAAAACAGATTTTCATTTTCTTCATTCTAACTTTTAATTTTTTTCTAAATTTTTTTTGTAAATTTTTAGAGCTATTAAGTCAGAAAAAGTCTAAGAAGCTAATCCTTGTTATTCTGAGAATTGGCTCATACCTTGTGTTCCCATCTTTCCAGTTCAGTAGATTATAGCAAGCCCTCTTTTACATGGCCTGATCTACTGAGGGGTAAGTTAGTCATTTTTGGATAAAAATAAAAGTTTTACAAAGTAACTTGGACAGTCTCATAATTCTTTCCCTGGTCAATTTCTCCAGACAAAAATTATCTATATTTTCTTCTAATTGATTTCTAGACCTCTGCCTGATCTTCCTTGACTTTTATAAAAAAAAATGTAACTATGCAGGTAATCTTTAATTGCACTTTTTAAAAAGGAATATGCATCATTACCTGAACTAGTCAAACATGTTAGGCTATGCTGCGTTAATAAATGATAGCAAAACCTTAGCAGATTGACTCAATGTTATTTTCTTCACCCTAATATGAGCGCACTGAGGGCCACTTGAATTATTTTTGCCTCATCAAGAATGGAGAAGCTGCAATCTGCTGCTGAAACTGTTTAGTTAGTGTTCTCACACTGAAAAAATACCTAAAGCTATCAATTTATGAAGAAGAAAGGTTTACTTTGGCTCATAATTTCAGAAGCTTCAGTCCATGGTAAGCTGGCTCTATTGTTTTGGGGTTGTGATGAGGCGCACATCACAGCATGAATGGGCAGTGAAGCAAGATGTTTACCTCGCAGAAGCTAGTGTACTAAAAAGAGGAAGAAGTAGAGAACAGAGCTCCTCTATCTTAGGGCAAAGTCCCACTGATCTAACTTCCTCCCTCAGGTCCTGCCTCTCAAAGGCTCCACTGCATCCCACTAGCTTCACAGCCTGCAGATTAAGCCTTTAACACTTGGGCCCTTGTTGACACAACAAACTGGTATCAGACAGAGTCATGGCTGAGAAAAAAGATGTAGAGTGAGCAGGGCACAAGCCTTTCAAGATTGTACTGGGAGGAACACATACTCCTGCTGCACTTTTGATTAACCAACACCAGACACTTGGATGAATTTTAACTTTAAGCATGTGGATGGAATGTAGAATCCATCACTACTATACGGCTGGAGGGAAGGAAGCCTGAATATTTGTGAGTAGCCTTAATGACCAATCAGAGTTCTCTCTTCATTAACCATTCTGTCCATTCTCCTTTCCAGATGGAAATGCTGCACTCTTCAAATCGGGAAACCAGTCAAAAGTTCAATCACAGCATCAAGGTCAGAGTGTGGGATCTTTGGAAGATGCCAAGTAGCCTCATTCCAAGGAACTGTGCTGGCATCTCTTCCTCAAGCCCAAGTGAAGAACCTGCTGACACAGAGACACAGGACAAACATAGAAAACACACTAACCCCTCCCAACATACTGCCAACTGGTAGTACCAGAAGAGGGATGGAAAATCTTAAGCATTTCTGTTGAGAGACAAAAAGAATGGAAAACACACAGCCAACAAGGGTTTACAGCAATCCCTAAATTCCACCATGAAGAAATGAAGAGTGACCCCTATTGGGAAGGTATGGAGCATTCCTCGAGGAGGCCCTCAGTCTTCTGGGGATAGAAGTTTGTGTTCATTGGTTCATCATTTGCTATGGTTTTCTAGTTCTTCTTTTCTTTTTCTTTTCCTCCCTGACTGCATCTGAGAAAGGCACTTCGAGGAATATGCCTTTCTTAGACACCAAGATGATGTTTTCATCTAACTTCTTGCTTAGGAAATTTTGGAAGGCACAGGGGTTCCTTCAGAACCCGAGCAAACAGTCTCTATTGGTGAAGGTGAAGCTTCATCTCGATCAGCTTGGGAGTTACCCACAATAGTAACAGACGCCTCTTGGTGTGTCTGGGTGGGTCAGAAAGATGTGGCCTGAGCGGTCCAGTACTGGCCCCTGGCCCTTTCATCTCTGTGCCATTGCCTGGCTGTGCTTCCTGGCCACCATGAACTGAGCAGCGTTGCTCTACCACGATGTCTTTAAATTGTAGGCAGCTAACCATGGACTGAAACTCTGAAACCCTGAGTGAAATTATACTTCTCCTTTAATTTGTGAGTGCTGAGTATTTTGTTTCAGCAACAGGAGAACTAACAAACACATCTATCCTGGAAACAAATGGTCCTTTTAATAACAACATTTGTTGAAGAGTCTGATTAAGTTTAAACTTTTAAGATATTTGATGTAAACCTTGGTTAAACGTGAGTGTCTGATTTCACCCAAGGGCACAAGGGCTGATTGGAATTCTCAGATGAGATGCTGATACAGAATGTGCAGTGTTATCCCTTTCACAGAAGTTCTGGCTGCTACTCATGTTGAGCACTGTGTTCTCAGGCGCCTCTCTGATACCCTCCTATCCCCGTCTCCTCTTCTAGTCCTTCAGTTGCAGCTACACTGGCATTTGATGAGACAATAACCTGTCTTAGCCTCCCGTTTACCTGAGCCTTCCTATCTTACTGAACCTGTATTCTGATATACCTTAGTCCATCGTGGCATTTCAATACTATGTGAGGTGTATTTGAAATACTCTTCTCTAAGTCATATACATTTGTTTGTGTCATAGGATTATATTTTAACATGAAGATTATTATACATTCCATTTTGAGTTTTAATTCGACAAAACTGTATACCTTAGAAATATATACAGGATAGCTATTTTAGAGCATTTCATAGCAATTTCCATATTGATAGACACTTAAGGCTTTTTAATATTTTTCTATATCAAATAAATGTACAATTAATATTATTTTATTCATTGTTCTGAAATGTAAATTATTCTGCAAGTCAAATGTTGAGGATAGAATTGCTGAGACACAAAGTATTCAAATATTTTCTTTTAATGAATATTTTAAAATTTTAAACAATAGTGACCACACTATTTACATTATCATATTTCTTAGTATTTTCTATTATCAAACTTCTAAATTAATGGTAGTCTATTAAATGAAAGAAGTCATTTTTACTTTTATTTGCAGTTTTTTGGATCACTAGAAAAACCAAACATTTTCATTGCTTATATGTTCATAAACTGTTTATTTGTCTTTCTTCAATTGCTTCTTTATATTCACCTCCAACTGCTTTAGCGGTTTTTTGAACACTGCTTTTTTGAATTGATATGTAAGAAGCATTTTTGTTATAGCTATTACTCCAATCTTTCATGAAGTTCATGAGCTAAAATTTTATTTTTTATCTTGTGTTTTGTGTTACAAAAATTTGAACCTATATTGAACCTATCTTCAATATTTTCTCTCATGTCAGTTGATTCAGAGTGGCAACCGTAACTTATGTTGGTAATGAAACTACCCCCTGCTTCTCATGTTTTAATACTTTTTTACATGTATGTCTCTAACTCATCTAACATTATTCCTATAATATTGAAAACCGTAGACTAATTTCAAATTTTAACAAATAAGTGGTCATTTTTTCAATACCATTTAATGTGTCAGAATTTCCATTCAATAAAGGCCTCGTGTATGTTTTCCATATATATATATATTCTATATATTTAACTGCTTTTAAATTCCGATCTGTTGTGATCATTTAATGGAGTTTGCTCTATTTCTATATTGCTTTGATATTTAAAAGTCTATAATATGCCTTAATATTTGCTAGGACAAGAATTCCTTTTTATTTTTACTTTCAAAATTTTCTTTGTTGTCCTTGTACAATTGTCTTTTTTTGAATTTTAACAATAGTTTGTTAGTTTCATGAAAAGTCACACCATTTCTTGTGATGAATCTCTCTCTCTCTCTTTCTCTTAATCTCTGTTGCCATGAATTTGTTTGTGTTAGTGATCTCAAATTTTACAGCTCTTTTTGGGTATAGAAGCACAAACCAGATTGGTTTTTTTCCTTCAATAGCTTCATGTTTTAGTTACTTTTCTGGCCTTGTTGAGACAAACTACTGGACGCTCAAAGTTAAAGGGGAAAAGGTTTATTTAGCTCACAGTTTATAGAAGTTTCAAGTATAATTAGCTCAAGGATAGGGTGAAATGTCGCATAGGCCTCACAGAGAAGAAATAGTTCATGGAGTGCAGAATGTAGCAAAGCAAGCAAGAAAGGGGCAAGACAAGTCTCTTTCTGTCCCTTGTATTACACTGCTGAAAAGTACAAGTCCAGGTGCAGTCACCGTTTACATCAGTGTGGAGATTCCTCAAAAAACTAGAATTAGAGGCCCCATTTGACCCAGCTATTGCCCTTCTGGGTATCTTCCAAGAAGAATTAAAAACATCATAGCACAGTGATGTATGTACACCCATGTTTATAGCAGCACAATTTGTAATAGCCAGATCTTGGAAACAACCCAAATACCCAATAAACAACCAAAGAAGGGATAAAAAAGATACGAACTTTTTATTCAGTGGAGTGCTACTCAGTCATAAATAATGATAAACTGGAGACTTTCACTGGTAATTGTTGTAACACAAGACCATACTCACAAGTGAAATAAATCAGACTCACATGTGTGAACATTGTATTGTCTCCCTAGTGTGAGAAGCTGAAAGAGTAAATAAGATCCAAAATGTACAACAGATATTATGAAAAGGGAATAAATGGTTCAAAAGTGAAGAGAAACTGGGATGGTGGAAAGGAGAAAAGAAGGAAGCAAAAAGCTATTTCTACATACATATATAAGTATATATAATAGTCAAAATTGTTATACTACTGATTTGTCTTAATTCATTAAAAAAAGTTTTTTGCTAATATTGTTTGGACAATGAAATGCCTGTATCTTGTACTCTGAGTAACTAATTGAAAGATATCAATATGCAATGTATTAACCATTGTTACTCTCCTATTATTTTGTTTTGAAATTTTGTTTTATTTTTTTCTCTTTAAAATCAATAAGAAGTACAAATTCAAAGTCCCCTGAGACTGAAGGCTAACTCTTAGCTGTGAGACCTCATACAGATGAAAGGAAATTAAACATTTCCAACACTCAATGACACAAAATAGATATTACTGTTCTAAAAGTCAAACGTAGTGGGATAGAAAGGAATGGGGCCAAAGCAAGTCCAAAATTCAACAGAGCAAACATTGAGTCCTGTAGCTCCCAATCCAGCACCTGAAGCAATCTGGTAAGATATGAACTCCAAAGGGCTTGGATGACTCTACCACTACAGCACTTCTGGTGGTTGCATTTCCCATCACATATCTCCTGGGCTGGGTCTGCTACCTCCTTACAGTTTTCCTCAGACAATCCTAAAGCATTCCAGCTCTACATTTTCAGACAATCTATGTTAGATTTCCAAACTTCTGGGGTCTCCACTGTACCTTTGGCATCACACTCACAGTTTCACACACTGCCCTCTCAGGGGCACACTGCCTGGCTGCCCAGGAATTCTTCTGAAATCTGGGTGGAAGCCTTCCTGATCCCACAGCTGTGACATGTGCCTAAAACCAGCACCACATAGGTGATGCCAAAATCTGCTACCATCTGCAGCAGTGGCCAGGCTTCCTTCTCTCTTGCCTGTAGGGGTGCAGTTCCTATGAACCAAATCCCCAGGAAGTTCTCTGGGCTGCTGCCATTCTTGAACATAGTGCTCTGGGACTCTCTTCTCAAAGCAAAACCTTTCACATTTGCAAGTCTGAGGCTGCAAAGTTTCGAGTCCTGTTGATTGCTGTGATATCCCAAGGCCATTTTTCTGTTGTCTTCTGAAATTGTTGGCTTTTCCTTGCTAATCTTTTCAGTGAACAATTTCTCCTCTGTTCCGTTTTTACAGGTCAGAACTTTACTGGAGCTTCCTTTCTGGCCAAACTCACAGAATTTTGAATTATTCTGTTGGCCTCTTTGCTCTTGACTCTCAACATAAATCTGGCTAAAATCCTCCAACAGTTGCCATGCCACCACCTCAACCTTAGACTGCTTTGAAATTTCTTCTGCAAAGTTAGTCTGCTGCCCTTAATCTCAGTCTCAGGCAAATACTCTGGACATGAGCAAAATGCAGACAAACTTTCTGCCAAGCCATAATACACACTGTCTGGAGTCCCACACTCAGGGCAGTCCTTCTTCCTGGCAGAAATCTCTTGAGCCTGGCAGGATTTCTATCAGACTTCCAGTCTTCTGTGCTCTGATCAGAGTCTCCCATCAAATACTGCCTGAAGCATTCCAGCTCTATGTTTTCAACTGGCATCTCTAAGCCTTCCTACGAGCCATTCCCAAAGGTTCCTGAACTACATGGTCAGGTAGAGTTACAAAATAACCCCATTCCCAGTACTAACTTCTGTCTTAGTTATGCTTCTCTTGTTGCTGAGACAAAATACCCAGCATCCAAAGTCAAAGGTTAAAAGGTTTATTTAATTTACACTTTGTAGAGATTTTGGTCTATGTTTGACTGGATCTAAAATAGGGTGGTATGGTGCACATTGTGGAGGAGAAACACTTCATGGAGGGCAGAAGGTAGCAAAGCAAGCAAGCAAGGAAGGGGCAAGACAAGCCTCTTTCTGTCCCTTATATTGTATCTAGGCTCCCAGGACTAGGGTGGGACCAAACCAATCAGTGGACTGATTTAGTAATCACCCACCCTTAATCCCAGCACTCTTAATCCCAGCATTGCTGCATAAACCTATCACACACTCCAGTGTCAATCACCTCTGATAAACCCCACCTATGAGTGCATGATGCTTTAGAGGTATGCATAGACACAGGCCGTAACCCTCCATATTTTTTCAAGTCTAATTTAATCTTTATTTGAAGAATTCTGCCGACTCTCATTTTGAATTTTCTTTGACAGGTGGAAAATGTTTGTGGAAATGCTTCCACATGTGGATGAAATGGGATCTATAAAAAAATATTTTTGGCTTCAAGCTCTACAGGCTTTTTATTTTGAAAGCATAAGCCTCATACTGAAATTGAAGGTATATGCATAGAATTTCAAATAAATGTAAATATACATGTAAATTTGTGTATATATAGCTGGGGCTGAAAATGTACAAAGTTATCCTAAAGCATATTTTTAAGCTCCGAAGTTAAAAAAATGCTTAAAAAATAATGAGATATGTCAAAGGACACAGAAAACAACTTGAATTGGTCCCTATTGAACAAAATTGAGGTAATCTGAACAAAAAAGTAAATAAATAATAGTTTTAACTCATAGCAATCTACAATCCACATTAAATATGAACAACATGATTGCATTCATAAAGTCATCATTCAACAGCCACCATAGTAACAATTCTTTTAATCAAATATCAACAAAGGGGTGTCTTTCCAGAAGAATTAAAAGCATCATACCACAAAGACACATGTGAACTCAAGGTCATAGCAGTACAGTTTGTAATAGCTAAATCTTGGAATCAATGCAAATGCCCATCAACCAAGGAATGGATAAAAAAGACGTGGTATTTTTATATAATGGGGTAGTACTCAGCCATAAAGAAGGATAAGACTTTTATAGGTAAATGGATGCAACTTGAGACTGTACTCATAAGTGACACAATTCAGACTCACAGGTGTAAATATCATATTATCTCCCTGGTGTGAGAAACTGAAAGAATAAATAAGGTCTAAAATGTTTAATAGATCTGGTGAAATGGGAAGAAACTGTTCAAAAGGTAAAGGGAGCTAGGATGGGTGAAGGGAGAAAGGACAGTAGGGAAAGGGAAAAAATGCAAGTCAGTTATACTATTAGTATCTCTTAGTTCATTAAAAATAAAGAACTGTGCTAATATTGATTGGAGAAATTTTATGACCACATCCTGTACCCTGAGCAACTACTAGAAAGATAGCAACATGTATGAACTATTGTTATTCTACTATTACTTTGCTATGAAATTTTGTTTTACCTTTTTCCATAGAATTAGAAAAAATCAGCAATGGGTTAAATTGTGAGAGAGACTCAAACGAGGCGAGCAGAGTTAGCCTCACCATGAATGAGGGAACAAGGTGCCATCATGCAGCCCCTGAAATGATGCACTGAGAATTACACACTGATTCTGGAGATTTCTGCTAGAGCCTCGCTTTGTGAATTTGGCCACACAGAGGCTGCAGGAAATCCAAAACTGCGTGTTATTCTGCAGGAGAAGTGGCCATCGCTTCTCAAAAGAAACAAGAATTATGGAAGACAAAGAAAGAATATGGAATAATTCTTGGTTAATATAGGATAGAGATTAAATGCATTGAGAAGCCAGATTCAGAAAGTTAAATGACCCATTTTTTTCTCTTAAATTATAAACTGAAAAATAAAAATGATTGCATAAATAATATAAAAGAACAATTATAGGTAACTAGACATTATACTCTTAGAGATGGGGAAGGGGCTTGGGGAGAAGTCCTGAGGAAGAGGATGGTACAAAATTTGAAAATGATCAAGCTATTTTGTACATGTATATAGCACAAGCATCATTATTCTGTATTGCAAATATGCACTAAGGAAAAAGAGGAGGAAGAGAAAAAGAAGGAGAGGGAGGGGGAAGAGAGTCAGATCAGATTAACTTACCCAACTCCCCCCAAAAGAATACTTGATTGGATCCTGGACAAAAAAGAAAGGAAAAGAACAGAACAGAACACAACAGAACAGGAGAAGAAAATAAGAGAAAAGAAAAAAGAAAAGAAAAGAAGAGAAAGGGAAAGAAAAAAGAAAAGACAAATATTGGACTATGGTCTGTAGGTTAGAAGATCAAACTGTAGGATTAGGTATGGAACCCAGAAATAGAGTGTTTGCATTCTGGTTTTATAAGAAAATATCTTTGGCTTTAGGAAATGTGCACTAAAATAATGCTGCGTTATCTTTGTAATTTATTCTCAAATATTTCAGACAATTTTTTTCCATATACACAAAGAAAGTGAGAACATGAAAAAAAATGAATGTGGCACAAGTACAGATTATTTCAAAATAAATAGCTAAGACAGATTCTTTAAAATATGCTTTCCTGGCCAAGTATCCTACAGGGCCAGGGATTTAGCTCAGCAGCATAAGCGCCTGCCTAGCAAACACAAGGTCATGAGTTCTATCCCCGGTATCAACAAAGCAAAGCAAAACAAAACAAAACAAAGTATCCTACATCTGGGCACAGTAAGATAAAGAATGCAGGCTATAAAATCCCTGTCCCAAGCAGATGAGCAGAAGCATCACTGCATGCTGTCCCTTGCTCCTGTGACACAGGCTGGGTGACACAGTGATGCCATCTCCCCAGCAATGCAGAAGAGGGATATGGTCTGGACAAATGTGTCATCCTGGCATTTTCCAACTGAAGACAGGCAAACAAATGCCACGTCAGTGGTTGTTAATCCTGGCTTGACTGTAACAAAGGAGTTCTCTAAGGATTCCCAACTCAGGCGAGCCTGCTTGAGAAAATTGAACCAGATCAAATCCATGGGCCTATTGTAACTCAGACCCCAAATCTGATTTAAATAATACTTTCTAAACCAAAACTCTGGGCATGAGACAAAGTGAAGTATCAAACAGTTGAAATTCCTTCTGTGATGGAATTGTAAGCCACCGAGGAAGCTGAGGTTCACGTCAGTGGTCTTCGGGTAACCGACAGTCACATCCAAGAATAGGTCATGGAAGAGAGGGGCTATTTTTATGGAAAGGCCAACAGGATGGTTAATTTTTCCTACATTCCGTGACAAAAAGTTTTACATAAACAGGACATGGAGTCGCTCAGGCTTTCTGAGTACTGGAAATGTAGACTTGATTGAAAAAAGATGCTTAGTGATTATTTTTCCCTTGGGCTGAGAAAGGAAAATTATTTTAGATTTTCTTCCTATGAGTTTTTACTGGCCACAAAGGTCTCTGTGTATGTGGAAATATTTATTTTTAAGTCCTTAATAATGATACTCATTTTCTTTGCCTTGACTATTTCAAAGGTACTGAGGTTTGCTATCTGAAGAGAGCTGGAGCTCCGCGGGAAGGAGAGAGAGTGGCCGCAGTAAATCCGTCCCGGCCCGGGTCTTTGCTCTGCTGCTGGGCTCTCCTTGGGCTTCTTCCACTTCCATGGGCAGCTGCAATGTCCGTGCGTTCACCGGTCTGTGTGTTTACCAGAGCGCCCGCGCGCAGAGCCACTGCTGCCGGAGGCGCCCGCGGAGAACGAGAACGAAGTGCAAGGCGTCCCGTGCGAGTGGCCTGTCCCCGTTGCTTGTTAATCTTTAAGATGAGTTTCTTTCCTAAGATGACTAAATTTATGGAAGACAGAGATTAAAAGAGGTCAATGTGTTTGGGAAAAACGTAGAAGAGAGGACATTCAACTGCACCTGGACGAATGGGTGAATCCTGAGAAGGGGAGGAAGGAAGGGCGGCCCAGGCCTGGCGCATCCACCAGGAGACACCGGCGTCAAAAAGGTGGCAACGTTGTATCCTCCAGTCTCCACATACTACACTGTCAGGAGTTTAGCATAAAATATTCCCCTCTCCTCCTCTCCTCCTCCCTCCTCCTTCGATCTTCCTTCCAGCAGATCGCCTGGAATGATGTTACACAACACGATCCAAGACTTCACAGCGTTAAGCCGAGGATGTGGGATCACAGCTTACAGAATTTAGGGCTCAGCTACCCCGGGTCCCTAGCAGACTGCATGTTCTCTTCGTCAGTTCCTTTATGATTTTACAATTTAAGGTCACATTTTTCTTTTAAAGAGGTTCCTGGAGTCAGAATGGAGTGATTTTCATGTAAGATAACTGTCAGTAGATACAAGTTGATTTTATTCAGTAGTTAGAAAAAGCAAAAAGCTCCTCTCTTCTGCTCTTTCCTCTCTCTTCCCTTAAACAGATAAAAATGTTGAAACTCAAACATTTCTGGGAGCTTATTCAAAGCGTAGGATAAGCCAGTGAGAAGAATCAGAAACAGGATAGGATGCGTGCCTATTTAAAAGTTTATTTACCTGTTAGTTTCTTCATTATTTTAGGTAAAGCCCAGGGCAGCCCATCTTGGTTTCACAGGAGAGTGTGGCATTGTCACAAGAAAAGCACATCACTTTGCAAAAGGTCATTTTGCCAACAGATACATTTTTTTTTTTTTTTTTTTGCGGCACTGGGGATTGAACTCACAGCCTCGCGCCTGCCAGGGCAGGCGCTTAAGGCACTGAGCCAAACTCCCGGCCCTCAACAGATACATTTTGTTCAAATTTTTATTAGTCTAGGTTCACAATACATACTAAACACATCGATTGCAGGGAACCGGTCCGTGTGAATGCTGTCCTCCGATACTCTCTACTTCCCCTTCTCCCCGACTCCCTTCCGTCTCTTCCATTGCCCAATCGCCCCTTCCCGTCTCCACAAGTCTGTCTCCCCATTTCCTCCCATCTGTCTTAGATTTTGCTTTTTACATTATTTACACTTTAGGTTTCTCATGTTAGACAAATAAACCAGTATTTAACCCCTGTGTCTGATTGATTTTACTTCACATTACGGACCCAGGGCTCACCTATTTTCCTGCAGATGACTCCAGTGTGTCCGTTTGTGCATGAGTTAAACTCCACTCTGCTTCCGTACCACATTTTCTTTGTCATTCACCCGTTGCAGGGCAGATAGTTTGCTATTTTTAAAATTTCTCCAGACTGAGAGTGTGGCTCGTGCCTATGGTGCTTGAGGCCCTGGTTTCAATCTCCAGCACTGAGAAAATAAAATTCTGCCTAATTGACATGGTTTTTCAAAGTTGGCTTTGGCTTCCACCCCTTCGGCCCGGGGCCTCTCTCCCTGGGGCTCTGTCCTCGCCTGCCCTGCCCTGCGTGCTGCACAGCCTCCCCCGCTGCGTCTGCAGCCCCCGACAGCCCCCGACGCCCTCAGAGCCTCCGCACCCAGGCAGAGGGGCACACTGGGGCCACTGTTCCTCTGCGCCAGTGTCTGAAGGAAGCTGAACTATTTTTAAGGGAAAAAAAGAAAAAGAAAAAAATGTAGGTTGGAGCAGAAGCAAATGTAGGGGCAGCACTACTGCAAAGATTCTAAATGACAGAAAAACGTGGAAGGCATTTCAACAATATTTAAATAAATTTAAATAATAAATCAAGTTAAATAGCTACTCAGGAACCTGTTTCAGTCAGCTGAACTGGAACCCAGGGAACGCCTTCAACACGCGTGGCCATACATCTTCACCGCGGACGACAGTGTGAACACCCCTGTGGTCACTTACTGGGTCTTGACTGATTTTTTGCTGTCCTGTGGAATAGACACTGTGCCTGGGTGGTACAAAGGTTGTCTCCAAAGTCCCTTTGGGAGGATTCCATGGATTATTTCCCCCTATCAATACCATATTTATTAGGAGTTTATTTTAAATATTAAGAGTGAAAAATCCATTCTTGAAAAATGCACGCATGAGACTGAGACACGCTGCTCCTTTCCCTTTTTTTTTAATTGTGTGCTTATTAGTTTTACAAAGTCTGAGGCAACATTGCAACCCAGTGCCCACGGAATCCTTCAACTGAATCATTTAAGTTGACTCTGGGGCCAAGGCAGGTGCATCACTGCGGTCTGGGGCCGTCCTAGCGGTGCGGCACTCCTGTGCCCTTGAAGTGATTCCATCTCCCCGCTGTCTCTGAGCTCCGTGGGCCTCAGCCCCCTTCACATCCCATCTCTCTAGAACAATTCGTTGTTGTTGAGATTTCACTACACTGACATTCAGAGCCCATAACTAAATTTAATGGAAGGGGAGGGCACTAGACTACAGTCCTTACTATAAATTCCTGGAACAGTTTTACTGTGGCAATATCGTGACTGTCACTCACCACACTGGGCAGTTTTCATATCGTCCCATAGCCAGCTGCCGGTGCGGCTCAGGCTGCGTCTGCGGAGAAGCCCGGGAGCTGGAGGAGTCCAGGGGCAGCCTGAAGCCTCCTGCTTGCTTTTCCACCTGCAGAAGTACACGGGGTTATTTTTTATATAAACTTTTTAAATCTTGGAGCATTTTTATACTTACAGAATTATTGTAAAGGTACCACAGAGAGTTCCCATATATTTTCACCCAGGTTTCCATTACTATTACCATTTTAAATTATTCTGCTGCCGCCCATACCACAAGTAATGAACCAATATTGATATTATTAATTAAAAGTTAATATTTAATTCACTTGTCTTCAGTTTTCTCCTGAGGCTTCTTTAATTGTCCAGGAGCCACTGAGAATCCCAGGTAATGATTAGTACCTTTGTCTCTCTAGGCTCCTTTCGTCGTGACAGTTTCTGCAAGGTTCTCTGTTAATACTATCGTGGAAGCTTGGAGCGGTATTGTGTCAGGTCATGAACTGTCCCTCAATCACGATTTACCTGACGATTCCCTCATAGCTTGGCCAAGGTGGTGTGCACTTGGAAGTAAAAGCATAGAGTTAAAAAAATAGAATAACAGAGAGCGCCCTTCTGACCGCCCTTGTGACAGCACGGGCACACACTACCGCGTGGCTCAGGAGCGCTGACCCGACGGATCACCTCCACGGGGGCCGCCTTTCTCCCCTGCAGGCTTTGCTGCTCCCCTCCCAACGTCCCCGCCCTGGCCGCGCTGTAGCGCTTGGGAAGAGGTCGCAAAATGCACCCCGCACGCAAGGCGTGAGAGACGTGAGACACGGCATTTAGAGCAGAGTATGTGTATGATTTAGTTGGAATTCTGCATGGGAAACGTTAGCTATTCTCCCCACTTCTTATTCAATCATTTATTGATATATGTATGAATTTTTATATTACACTTATGTTTTGGCTCTAATATAATAATACTTTATTTACTTAATTTTCTTCAGATTGCTGTGGCTTTGGTCACCGAGTTGTTCCGCTTGGCTCCTGTTCCCTTGCCAGGCCCCCGTCAATGTGGGCTTTTTATTTTTTGATAACACCTTTACTTTTGGCACAAGGCGGTGCAGTCTCATCTTGTGTATTTCACGCCTTCACCCATTAATCTGCCGTTTCTGCGCGGGGACTTGGTTCCTTCTCCTGAAGAATGACATGCGGAACAGACTTCAGTGGGAAGCGTGCCCGCTCTCGGCTTCTTTGGTGCTCAGGGGAACAATGACAATGAGCTCGCCCTGGAATCTCCACGCCAGTCGGCTAAAATGCGAACTTGCTGTTCGTCGCTCTCCAGAACTCTGCTGTACTCCTCCATCTCCGGCAGGCTGCACGCTTCATTAGCATCGATTCCCAGGGTTCTTGAAACAGCACGAGGGGAATCTAGTGCTGGGTCTGCAGTGGATGGGAACAAAAAGCAACTTGAGGTGAGAGAGGCCTGGGGAGTACAGAAAGTACTGTCAACAGTCAGCAAAGAGACTTTCTTAATTACGGAGTAGAAAAACACGCTCCTCTTCCCTAAAAAGCGAAAGAGATGAGACCGCTTTGTATAGTGAGACGGAGTTTGATTAATGGCTTTAGACATCTGATCCTAGGGTCACTTTGATGCCAGCAGGGAGTAGATGAAATGCATTTTTTGCTGCCTTACCACTGAGATCTACCACACAGTTGCTGGAATTTATTCTTCTATTCGATAAACAATATTTGGGCACTGAGTGTGATGTGTACAAATAAAAAAGGCCAGGGTTCCAGTTACTACTGGTAAAACAGAGCCAGTAGTCTTTATCCCACAGACTAGTGGGGTGAAGCAGCAGGCGTTTAATATTTCTTGGTATCTTGAGGATCGGGGGTTCCAGAAGGGCGGAGCCGAGGCAGAGGCTAGAAGTTGGGGTTCGCAGGCTGAAGCCCAGCATGGCTGCTCCCGAGGAGGCCGCTGGGCACTGGGAAACATGCAAGGCACTTTCCACCTGCTCCGTTCTGCCTTCCGCTGCCAGAGTCTGCTCAGAGGCAAAATGACAAGAAAACCTCCAGCTCCAGCATCTCACGCCGCATGACAGAATAACAATAAGCATAATAAAACTTGGTGAGTAGAATGGCTATCATCAAGAATACACAAAATAATACTAACTGCTGGCTAGGATGTGGGCAAAAAGCAATCTTTTCACGCTGTTGGTGGGAATGTAATTTAGTGTAATCACTATGGAAATCATATGAAGATTTCTCAACAAAATAAACTACCACTTACCCAGCTGTACCAGTTCTTGGTATACACCTGAAGGAATTAAGGTGAACATACCGTGGAGATTCCTGTATCCCCAGGTTTATTGTGACACAATTCACAATAGCCAAGATTTGGATCAGCCCTGGTACCCATCAGCAGACAAATAGATAAAAAAAAATGTGGCATGTGTACATGATTGAGTGTTATTCAGCCATAAAGAAGAACGAAATCATGTTATTTGCAGCACAGTGGATGGAACTGGAGGGTATCATGGTAAGTGGAATAAGTCAGAAAGATGAATAATACATATATATCTCTCATGTGGAATCCATAAAAACATGACATCAAAGTAGAAGGCAGATGATTACAGAAAAGGAAGCAATCAGAGGGAGGAGGGAGAGAAGGGTAAGGCAGGAAAAGGCAGACAAAAATGATCAAAGTATATATATGTGGTATGTTATATGTATGTGTGTTACAGGCTTGCCAAAACAAAACCCATTACTCTGTTTAATATGCATCAATAAAATAAAAATGAAAAAATGTAATGGATAACTAAAGGTTTTTTTAAGTATCAAAATTCATGTAGTATCATTTTAAATAAATATAAATATTTGGACTTCACAGACTATTCTATATTTGATTCTATATTAATGCCTTAGGATCATCCATGCTTGTTATTTGTTTTTCTGTACATTTGTACATTAAATTTTACTGTGTTGTGTAAGACCCTCTACCCCTGACTATATCAAGTGTTCTTTATTCTTTAAGATATTTCTGTTTTATTCAATTTCCCTTTCTTCTGTCAAATAGGCTCAAATGCTTTGCTTCATTGCTGAGGGTAAGACTTGCTTATTTCTTTGGGTACCAGGAATCAATCTCAGGACCTCGTGTTTGCCAAGCAAGCGTTGCATCGCTGAGCCATATCCCCGGCCCTTCATGGCGGGGAGGGCACCTGGAATCAACCTCAGGACCTCGTGCCTGCCAGGCAGGCCCGGTGCCACTGAGCTACATCCCTGACTAAGACTTGTTTGTTTCTGTATTTGAATTTCTGCATTTTAAGGGAATTAAACATGAAAACTTACCTTAAATAGTATAAAATAACTAAACTTCCTAAAGGATTCGTCTACAAGTCACGCACATCATGTGCACTGGCTTCCAGCTTTTGGGCATTTAAGCCTCACATCAGCAGACTTCTGATTTGAGATAGTGTTTGTGTGGAAAAGCACACAAACACTATTTTACTATTTCTATTTCTATTTTGAAAAAGCAGCTTAGGCTTTCGCTTTGCAGACAAGTGCGTTTCTAGTTCATGGTTGTGTTGTGACTGTCAGATGATTGCAGTATGGAGAACCACACTGAAGGCACCAAGTGCCTTAAAGTAGCAGCAATGTCAAAGAAACATGAGAAAGTCACTGAGCAAAAGAATGTCAGAGAGCAAGTCTCAGGACCGTCTCCCTGGCCAACTGCACCTTCCACAACAGGGACCTGATTTATTTATTGCTTTATTTATTGTCTTTCTTGCTGTCTCGGGCTGCAAAGTAACTCAAAAACATTTTCTCCATAACTCATGGAACACTCACAAGCTCATAACTGAAGCTCAAATTTAGCTAACACATTTTTCACACACACACAAAAGAAGTCTTGACTTAGTAGACACTAATCAAAGTCAAAGGAAAAATCATTTCTCATTGAGGAACAATAGGTTTGATTTTTGCTGGATTGACGTCAGTCAGATCTAGCTCCTCCCCCAGAAGGAAGACCACTCCTTTTCAGACTGCTTTAGTGACTCTGAGGATGTTTTTCTCAGTGCGGGAGTGTGTCTAGAACATGTGGCTCTCACTCCAATATCCAAACATTCTTTTGCAATTGCTTTCAGGGCGCAGACCTGTCTTCCTATACACTTCACTGTCTTAAGAAGTTGTCTAAATATCTGACTGCAGAGTGTGATATTTAAACACAGAATCTCCTACCCATGGCAGAGGAGGGCTCTCTAATCTCTGAGATCACTCAGAGGACCATAAGATGTCCCTGTGGTTTATCATGGTCTATGTAACCAGACAGCGTAGGTTGCAGCTTCACAGAAAAGGTTGCTAGGAAATAAGTATGCCTGAACTGGGACTCTGATAGGCACATTTCCCGCCACAGTTAGAAGTAAACTGTAAATAATTCATTAAATTATCTTAGACATCAAAATGTATAGAAATCATAGGCGACAGGCATTGTTCTGTAACTCCTTGCTGTGCTCCTGAGGTGACAGAGGGAGCTGAAAGACTCAGACATGCACAGCTGAGAGCGTCGAGGGGAGAGCCCCACAGACAGCGAGGCCGGGGTGCAGAACAGGACATGGGGGCAACGATGGGAAAACTGGGGAGGCCTTCAGAGATTTAGAAGGCAGGGATGAAGCAGGAGCACGAAGCGAAGGGCACACTTTCAAGCCAGGGTGAACGCATGACTGAGAGATCAAAGACAGGGAGACGGGAACATTAGTAAGTGCAACTCTTTCATCTGGCTCTAGACCACAAAATGTGACAGCTCATTTGTGTCTAACTCTACAACCCGTGATCTGTCTACCATTTCATACTACCTGCTGCTTAAACAAGCAAACAGACATACAAACGAGGGGCTGAAAATGTAAGTCAGTGCACATTTCGAAGTGTGTGCACCAAATAAATCTTAATTCCGTGACTGCTTTGACCCAGCACTCCCCTAGACACGAGGACGAGAGTGGCAGATCAGGCGGCTGTGACGGCTTCCCCTCACGGGTCTCCCAGTGCTGAGAAGCAGTTAGATATTAATCAGATCTTCACCTTTGACAGGGGTTGTGCAGGAAAAATAACTCGGGGATATCAAAATAAATAAAGGGACAAACTTAAGGAGATGCAACCTGACTCGAGCTTCAGTTCTGGCAGCACTGCTGCAGCCCAGACTGTGAGAATCCCCGTGTTAGTGAGGCGGGCCTGCTGGAGCAGGAGCGTGGCTGGTGAGAAAACGACTGTAAAGTGCTAGGAAGTCAGGCCGGACGCCTCAGCAGGACCAGGTCTGCGCAGCTATTTGAAGATCTCCATCCAAGGGTGAGGAGCGTTTCAGGGCATTGGTGTATGTAACTGTCATACCATGTTTCAGGCTCACATCACTCTGTGCCCTTAGTGGTGGGCAGCACTGCACTGAGGAAGAGAATCCGTGTGGTTTTCCGGGGGACAAAGTACAACTATGACTTTTTCTCTCCCCCAAGAGTACTGAGCACTCTCAGACTCACCTCTGTGATATCAGTATCATAGCAACCATGATTCGGCATGAATCCTGGAATTAATTGCTCTGAAAACACTACTGGTACAGTTTTACAATGTGGACCCTTCTAACATCACTGGAGCAGAAAGTGAAGTCCACTTTGTGAAAAATGAAGAGACAGACAGCAGCTTCCACTGTCTTCCATATACAGCCAGCTCAGCCACAAGCAGACATTCCTGTTTGGAGAAAGTAGTGTCAAGGTTGCCCTAGTACGAAACACAATGACAATCACAAACCTAAAAATCTCTTACAGGCGGGAGACTCACTAAGTCAGTGTATCACCTGAGTCATTGCCTGGGACTCAAAATGGTGCAGCTTAGTTAAATCATTATCCTAAACTGCGCTTGGGGTGGAGAGGCTGAGCGCACCTTGGGATACGCTGCTTTTGACCTGAGGGGTGACTTGGCTTTAGTTTCCCTGCTGCTTCCTGGACCGACCTAGATTCTGTCACCCTGACCGTCTTACCTGGTAAACGCACAATGTTTGTTCACAGTTTGTTCTCTTTGATGCAAGTTGCTATGCAAAACACTACATTTCATGGTTCCATCATCCACTATAAATTCTCCAAATGGTACACATTAGCTTGCTTGGTCCTTCCCCCCATGCTATAAATCTACATTTTCAGTCATTACAGGACATGCATTTGGAAGATCGTCTTCCTAAATCCATATGCTGCAATCCTAACCTTTAGAACTTCAGAGCACAGTTATATCTGGAGATAGGGTTCTAAGACAGTCATTAAAGTAAAATGAGGTCATATGGGTGGGACCTAAACCAATACAATTGGTATTTGAGCTGCTTATGAGCAAAGTTTCCATCTGCTGTTTCAACGGTGGTGGGACTCCAGCTCTAAGTTTGCACCCCAGGTCTTTTTCACTGGTAAATATTATGTCTTCATAAGAAGTTCTCATCAGGCTGTCCTCTTAGGCTAACAAGTTTTGATTTAGGTCAATGTTACATTTCCCCCCCAGATTTCTACTAAAATTGTATGTATATATGTGACCAGCACAGAAGCCATACATAATTTAAATCAGTAATGGGATATGAGTGTCTCAAATTTCCTTGAATTTCTTGTATATATTAAACTTACTTTTAAGTTAATTTTAATTCCAAATTAAATCTTCTTTGAGAAGCTCTGTGGTACAGTAGTTGGAAGCATAGATCATGGGTATAGACTCCTGCTATTCAAATACCAGGCCTGATCCCTACTGAGCTGGCTTATGCAGGAGAAACTGGCCTCCAGTTTCTGAATATTGTATAATGGCACCTATCACCCAGGACTGCTGTAAGGATTAACCTGAAAGAGTTAAAGATATCGTATTATAGTGATCTATACATACCCAAGTTTACAGCAGCGTGACTCCTAACAGCTAACTCTTGGAGTCAGCCCATGTGTCCAGTGGAGTACTACTCTGCCATAAAGATATACTTGAGTCATATGCAGGAAAATGAATGAGCTTGAGACCATAAGTTTAAGTGAAACAAACCAGTCACACAAGCATAAATATCACATAGCTTCTCTTACATGAGAAAGTCAAACTGTAAATAAAGAACAAAATGAAAGATGAATGGTAGGGGATAGGGAGACAGATCTTTCTTAAATGGGAATGAAACCAAGAGACGGAGGGAGAGGAGGAGGAGGGGAGGGAGAGAAGACGGACAGGAGAATTGGCATGCGCTGGGCATGTGCGCCAGCTCTGCATGAGGAATGCAGACATTGCGTCCTCCAAACATGAGCTGAAGAGTTACTAAAAGCAAGGTGCTTACCTGATACTTATTATAATGTAAATGGGGGCTATTATGCTTCTAAAAAGAATAAGCAATGGGTAGAGTTCTATTCCACCTGTCCTCTCAGTTTAGACAGAGGCAGATGTTATTTCCCATCTCTGCTGTTTATAATTCTTTCAACTCTCGCCCACAGCCAACCCTTAAATGTCATCACACCAAGCAAAGGAGGCAAGGTACAGCGAACAGATGAGTTTCGTGGTGATGGCAAGCAGTGGAGAAGATGGTAAAGACAATTTGGAAGATTGGAGTAGGATTATGGTTTTGTGTATAAAGTAGAAGAACTCCAAAATGAAATCTACACTAAAAATGAAGCCCAAATTAATGTCTGGGATGGATGAGAAAGTTCAGGAAAGGGCTGTTCCCCGATTCAGGAAATACCAGATGTCTTCCAGGTCCACACAGAAGATCCCCAGAGCCCTGCACAACTGGGTCTCCGTCAGACAGAGGAAGTTAGTCAGCCGCCGTTTCTCCCCTCCCCTACACCACTAAATTTTCTAAGGGCTTTATGTAAAACTAATCCTTGTAAAAATTCGAAAGAGAAATATTCAGTAGAGCGGACCCTGGACTTAGAAGCTCAATGCGCTAACCCAGGTTGTCAGCAAAAGGCCCGGGCTCCTCCACACGGCCTTCCGAGTCTCTCTCCTGTACAGACAAATCTCAGGGTCCTGAGGGAGACCCTGGCCCAGGGCGTCGTGATGACCTCCACACAGGAAAGGATGTCATAATCTTCCTTCTGGAACCTTTAAGGGGTAAATATGTATCTGAGACCACCTGGAAGCACAAGCAGCTGGCATTTGGGTCGTAACTCCAGACTTCGGCTGAAGCTAAAACTGAAATTCCAGTTGTCCCCGAGTTGTTTGTGTGTCCGGCTGACTGCGACTCAGGCTCCGCAGAGCTCGTTCTTCTGTCTTCTTCTCTAGCTCCCGCCTCCACTTGCTCTTCCAGAGGTCAATTTCTCTACCTCCGAAATGAGAAACCCGGATCCCATGCCGTCTGAAATGCCATCTATGCATGCTTTATGTGAGTCTCAAGATGGGCTTCTAGCGAGGAAGGTTCATTTTCGTGTTGGAGGCTTCGGTTCACAAACCTGTGGAGAGGCGTGTGTCATGGCCCGGGGCACTGCGCTGATCACCCCATGGCCTTGAAGGGGAAGACAGAAGAGGGTGCAGAGGCCTGGTGTCCTTCAAGGACACACACCCTGCCCCCTGCTGGGCCTCCTGTCCCAGCGGGTCAGCGTCTCCCAAGGGCTCCACGCAGGCTCAAGATTCAAAACACAGCTCAGCGTTACTGTGTGCTTGACGCTGAGTCAGGAGTTGCAAAGAATATGAAAAGCTCGTTCTTTCTCGAATACCCTCCCAAAGCTGGTGAGATACCACATCCAGCTGACCCAAGAAACTGCTTTCATCAATCCATTTGCTTTGCTGCTAATATCAAACAATGCAAAAGAAACGGCAAGAGTAGTAAACAGGACATGATGTCCTGGGATCGAGACTGCAGAAGTGGGGCTGTGAAAGGGGGAGCAAGGAGGCAGACGGGGGCTCCCCGCGGCTGGGAACCAGCCGGACTCAGATTCCAGAGAGAAGAGTAGTGGGAAAAGGTAAAAAAGGGAGATTGAAACCACATCAGGAGGGAGTTTGAAAACCACACAAGGAGGGAATGCTCTACTTTAGGGTGAATGCTTCTCCAATAATCCCACAAGAATCCCTAAACTGTTAAGATTATTTGAATATGTGCTTTTTTATTTCACTACAAAAAGGAATATTCTGAAGTTTTTCCTAACAATATATAGTTACATTAAAATAAAAAGCAATGTACATGAATGTTGCATTCTATGCCATAATATTTGTTGATATTTGTATCATAACAAAACTTCCAGAAATTCCAAGTTGTAGGAACATATCTTACTTCAAGTGTTTAAATGTTCCTCAGGTAAGAATATTCTAACTAAAAACACCAGCCTTAAGCTATAGAACATCCTTGATTTACTTGTGTCTTGATGTCGAGAACGGCCATCTTTCATAACTTACAAGTTGTGATACAATGAAATACGAGAACATTTGTTTCTTCCTGTTGCTATGTATTCTCTGTGCATTCGGCGGCCTGAAATGCAGCACACTGAAATGGGCTGAAACTCCAGGTGTGACCAGAGGTGGCGAGATTCATCTGTGATCCATGATACTTCAATAGCAACCTACCTTATAAATTGATATTAGAAAAGTTCTGATTTAAGTAGGGACTGTGGAGTCTTTCCTGACACCAAATATTTCCTTCTGCCTGTCAAGAATCTGCCCAAATTAATGAAGGTTTGCAGAAGTCCCTTGTTGAGGCGTGAATCCCTTTTCTGAGGAAAGGACTCAAGAAGGCAGTGGTAATGCTAAACCCAAGTCAGTATTTGCTGTATTTGAAATCATAGAAACTTACAAAGGAATGAGTGGAGGAAGAGGCCAGCCTGTGCAAACTGTCACCTATGACCGAAACTCCTTGTAGTTGCTGGAAAATGTTTACTCATCTTCAGTACAAACATAGTCAAAATCTAAGAATTTACCACTTCATGAAGCAATTCCTTCTGTAATAACACCATGATAATGACGTTTACCTTAATGGCTATTTTCAATACATCTTTTCATCTACACTACTTTGTACAGCTCTATCTACACAAATGAGAGCATGCTCTCATTTGTGTAACAAAAACCCGCCTCCATGAGTTTTCTATCCTTTGATCTCATCTGCTTAGATCAACACATAAAATCGTGCCTTCTTGAATGCGCTTTATATGTTCAACAGTTACTCCCAAAATTTCTTAAAGCCAGGTTGGAGTGAGGTCAAGAAACATGAAGTGGGGAGGAGCTGACCTACGGACCAACAGCCCTCAGGGGTAGAATGAAAAAGGTATATATGTAGTGTGCGTGTATAAGATGACTTCTTGAATTCCAAATCAAAAACAAAACAATCCTAAAAACTTTGATGGTTACCACTGGGAGAATAGTTAAGAAATCACAGTGCATGTATACCCCACCATGTAATGGGAACATAGGGACACATGTTTAACTAAAGAAGTTATTCATACTCTACTGAGTGTAAAAAGCTATTATCTAAAACATGTCATAGGATAGGATATTTTGAAAAATTGTGAGCACAGACTTTCTATGTTCAACAGTTACTCCCAAAACCTCTTCAAAAAATTTTCTCTGTATTTTTCAACAGGAACCCTTCATAATTTTCCCCAAATGCAAAATAGCTATTTATAAAATAAAATAAGAGTAAATCACAGCTTATTTGGTATTCAGCACACTTCTGTTGAATTGAAACTTGAAGGTGAAGATCAAATGTTAACTAAGTCCCTTAAGACCAGGAAGGTTCTGTGTGTGTGTGTGTGTGTGCGCGTGTGCGCGCGCGTCCATGGTGATCTCAAAAAATAAAATTAGAAAACATATCCAGGATGGTCCAAAAGGAGCAAGGGAAACAAATTCAGAAAAAAGTCAGAGTTGAATTTAAACGATTTAAAATTCCCACTGCCAGATGCGCTGCAGAGCGGAACTGAGCCCCAAGCAAGCGGCCGGCGTCTGCTGCTTGAGTCGTGTTGAAAAACCACGACAACCGTAACAACAAAAAGACCCACCGACACACTCTGCCTGTCTTTCCCTAGGTTTAAAAGCTGGCTTTTCAGGAGCCCATCTTTGTTTCTTTCACTACAAGGAAGCTAAAAATGGTCAAAGGGAGGAGTCCGTTAGGTCAGCTTGCCCGCGCCGAGGAGCGATGACCACCCGCGCCCCGCCCCGCACGGCAGCATCCGTCCTCCTCGGGGACCGTCCCCGCCGAGCTCTGCCCGGAGCCTCTGCGGCCATCATGGAAAATGCGAGCCGCACGGGTGACGCGTGGGCCGCACTTGGACCGTGTGCCGTGGCCTCGCGCCCGCGTGTGGGACGGTAGAAGGTCAGGACACATCTGGTGCCCGTCTGTCCTGCGGTTTGAGCAGGAAGGGCGTGGGCCTGAAGATGCCAGTGTCCTACCAGGAAGAAGGGGGCTGCGGGACCCTCGCTCACACTGACAGCGCATGCAAAGGTGGTTTAGAATTTCTCTTCTTTTCTCTTCTTTATTAACAGGAGCTATCTTTGAAGCTCATCATGTCAAACCACAAATAAAAAATCAAAAATCAGCCTGCAGTGTTGAATCCACCGCGGAGTTCACCGAGGCACCTTAGCGCATGGCGGCACTGTACTGACAATATACGATCTCAGGTTCAAACATGCTCCCGTGCCTAGGACTCCCGCGTCACAGAAACAAAGCAAAACAAACAAACAACCAATGGAAACCCTTGTAACTGACACTGCTGACTGTACAGCTGAGGTCCTACGTCACAGCCAGTTCGCCCCTGCTCCTTGATGGACACCCGTCACCTGCGCTTCGCGCCTGTCTTCGCTTCAGAACCGCCCCCACCACTCGGTGCAGGAGAGCTTTCTCCCAAACGGCACGACCGCGGCAGGAGCAGAAGTTCCGGCCCGGCCCTCCGCTTCCTAACTCCGCCTGTTCCCGGAGCCCCGCGCCGTCCCGCTCCTCTCCAGCTCCTCTGGTTCCTTCACTCCGCGTCCCAGGCACATTTGTCCCCTCACAAGTCACACCCGTCTTTTTCACTCATTACTGCGCTGCGGAGATCAAGCTGGGCTGGGAATTAGGTCCACTCTTTTCCTGCCGTCTTGGGCAGCTCCTCGCCTTTGGCCACAGCTGCTTCTCTGCCAGGTCAGGTTCCAGTCCACCTCCTCATGGTTTTTTTTCAGGGCTTTAAGTGAGTTTAAACTCAATAAGCAGTGAGAAGGAATTTCACTTATGAATTGTGGAAAAGAAGTGCTTTCATCTTGCTTTTTGCCCCAAGCAGTCGGGTATAAATCACTGGCAGAATTTCAGATGAATAAAGCGTTTTCTTCCTCACATCTGAATTCACGGTGACTTTAAAATGAAACTAGCAGCAATAAATATGAGTTATTGGAGAAAAAATCCAATTCAAAGGGAGTTTAATAATAATGTCTTTACATATTTATATTCTCAGTAGGGAATGAGTATCATAAACATTTCTCTATTTTTATCCCTGAAACTATCCTCTATTGCAAGCCAATTTCAATGGGACTTTATGCGCGCATGTACTGAGGAACTTTCTGTTCAGAAACCAGACGATGCCAAGCCCACTCCAGTGCCGTGATAGCTAAGATGAACTGAAATTTCTCCTTCCTTTTGAAAGCAGACTAATAAAAATACAGCAAATATTTTAAAGCTAGATATTACAGGATTATTTCACAAGCTGCTAATGGTTTTCATTTTGCATTAATTAACCTTTAAAATTTCTTGTTAATAGTTAAAGAGTCTTTAGAAGATAAGAATTAGTTACTTAAATCCTTTTGCTTCACAAATTGATACAGGATGGCATGTAAAAATATTTTGTCAAAGGAGGTACAGTAAGCCGGGCAATCTTACACCATTTTTTTCTGATTGACAATTTTATAGAATAATGGCGGTTAAAATATACCACTTTCCCACATTCGTAGAATATCTGAAGTAAAGATGAACACTTCTGCTTCACAATTCTGTTGTAAAATTACATAAAAGAAAGCAATATGTACAGCACAGAGCATATCTCACTGACAGCCCTCAGGAGCCGCAGTTGCTCTCTCTCCCCGTCTGTGCACTACACTGCCTCGGTCACTTCCCCACCGCCAAGACACAGTCCCAATACCAATGACTTAAAGGAGAGATTGCTTCTGGCTCACAGTCTCAGACGTTTTAGTTCACAGCCGGGAGGCTCACACACAGAAGTGGTGCGGTGGGAGGAAGCAGGGAGAGAAGGGAGCAGCTGGGGAGGGAGGCAGACCCTTCGAGGCCGCCTCCCAGTGACCCGTCTCTTCTGAACAGAGCCTGCCTCCCGACTGCAAGAGAGCTCCAAACTCAGTGCTGGATTAGCCCACTGATGAGCACAGCACCCCACGGTCCAATCACTTTCCAACACCCAAGTTCTGAACATATGAATCTTTGGGGGAACATTCTAGATCCAAACCCTAACATCTACCACACATATGGAAGAGTGTATAAAAATACAGGTATAGTTGTAAGAGTAAACTATAAAATGAACACCTGTGAACTTGTTGCCTGGTTAAGACACTGTCCTTTCAGTCACTGTCTCTTCTTGGACTGGAGTGGGAGCCAAGGTTGCCTTTTCTGCATTAGGACACAGCTGTGTGTGATGACTCTCGCCGGTGGCCTGATAAACCTGCTATTGGTATTCCCAGTCAACCTACATGTCTTTCCTCTTCCTGAGCCGGCCCAGCTTCCGAGTCGTACATGACTGGTGGTCCACATTCCGCACCTAGAAATCCAGCCCCTCTGGTTTTGCACCTGCATTAGTCAGGATCCAAGCCTGACAAAGACCAACACTCGAATTCTCAGGACAGTTTAGTAGAGGACTTTTGACAACAAAGTTTAGGGCAGAATGTAGGGGAGAACTACAGAAATTAACATACAATTTTGAGTTAGCAAAGGCAAACCTTTATCATATCCTGGTGTGAAGCACTCTGAACTGCAAGTCGTGCCCGGAAGTAGAGTGCAGTGAAGCCCTAAGTAAGGATCTTCAGCCTTTGTGAGACACACAGCCATCTGTGGTGCCTGGTGTGGAGAGATCCATGCTCCAAACTCACTTTCCCTTGCCCTCTCACCCACTGGTGTCTGCTCCTTACCCTGGGGAAGGCTCCACAGGAAAGATGCAAGGCAAAGTGAGCGTTTCATGCAGCCATGCACCAGCGCAGAGGACACCAAGCAGATGGAGATGCGCGGAGCTTGCATCTGTAGTGAGCAGAGGGCACCCACCATAGCTCTGCAGTGCTGCTCAGGTGGCCTTTGGGCATCACTCTTAACCACCGTGACTTTAGGTCGAAGGAGAGCGTTGTGATGTTCCTTTGAGTTTATTATCTTCATATTTCATTCCTATCTCTCTTGGCATTCTCCAAGGCCCCCTTTGCAACCTGTTCCTCCTAACAAAAAAAAAAATCTCTACCTATTTTATCTATGTCTGGCCAAATATGCCTCATCTCAAATTGATACGTAATCTTTTCGGGGAAACTTTCCTGACTAGAAATGGCTGCTAGTCTCAACTCTTTTTGAACACATAATCCATAGCCTGGTTCCCTAAGCTTCTAGGTCACAGAGACCTATGAGGGAAAGAAAAAACTGAACACTCTTTTTAGTCTGTCTTTATTCATTTGTTTACTTATTTATATACACAAATAGTCTTATTATTTATTTCTAAAATGAACATATAAATAGACATTAAAGTATTAAATACATACAAATAAAAGTTCAAAAGCTTTCCTCTTAGTCTCCCCATTGGTTTACTCCATGCTGGAGACTCTGGGTCTTGGGTCCATATCTATTGGAATATTTCTGTTCTTTTGTGTTCATGATTGTGCTAGCCCAATTCGTGCTGCTGTGACTAAGGCCTAAGATAAACACCTTACCAGAGGAAAGATTAATTTTGGCTCACAGTTTGAGAGGGTCCAATCCGTGCATATTTGGCTTCATTGCTTCTTGGTCTACGGTGAAGCAGAGTTGCATGGCTGGAACCCGTGGTGGGATAAAGCTGCTTACCTCATGAGGGCGGGAAGCAAAGGAGGAGAAGGTGCCAGGGCTACCGTGTTCCCTCCACGGGCACGCCCCAGGGATCGAGCTTCTTCCTGCTAGGCATCATCTAGGCAGCTCTCCAACACCTCCTGACGAGGTGTGGACCAAGCCTTCAACACAGGAGCCTCTGGGGAGCATGGCAGACCCAAAGTAACAGTGATATTTTGACTTCCCTTCACAATGAACAGTTGCAATGTACAATGCAGTGTTATAATCAGTTATCTTAAAAAATAAATGCAGTAGAATTATCGCTATGTGGTAGTGTTGGTCAATTTTTCATACATGTTTGAGACTTGTTTTTATTTGTGTGGGGGAAGAATGTGTGTGCATCCAACTGCGTGCAGGCCATGGATGCGCATGTGTTTGTTGGGGAGGTCCACGTCTGCACATGCCGGTGTGTGAGGTATGTGTGGGCACGCACCCCCCTGGTCATGCGCACTTAGCTTCTGTGCAAAACTTACTTATTACTGCAGATGTTGTTTAAAGATTGGCGAGATTTCACCTAGGAAGTATCTGTCTGCTGAAACTCTGCAACTGGAGTTTAAGAGAAGCAACGGAAACCGCTACTGCACACCTCTAGGTCGGCACTGAGAGGTCATTCTCCCCTCCAGGAGGAAGCCCAGCTTTCCTCAAATGTTGTGCTTCATTTTTTCCCTGATTAAAACACGTAGCTCCTCACTTCTACTTAGTTCAGAAGCCTGCCCTGCATGACTACACTGATAAAAAATGAATTCCCATTTTCCAATTAGTGTGCAGCCTTGTGTAAACATATTCTTTCTTTCAAAATAAGAATCATAAAGTTTTGATGATTAAAGGCTTTTGAAGATCATACTACTCCATCCCCCCTTTTTTTGGGTAAATAAAGTTCATTGTCTCCTTTAACTCCAAAAATAATTCATGTTTTACATAAAAATAGAAAAGTAAACAATAAAGACAAATATAAAAATCAAGACTATTTCCACACCTAGGGACACTTGGTAATAAAGTTTTAGTTTCCATTTCCAGAATTTTTTCCACATACATCATCTTTCATAACCAAATAGAAATTGTATCTACTTTTTGAAATCTTGTTTTTACATTTAATATATCATGAACATATTCTTGTATGCTAATTATACTTAGCACACAAGAATATGATGAGAATATGATGTTGATCACTCTATAGTAAATATCTTAAGTGTCCTATAACTTAAGAAGTCCCTGACAGACAATTGCATGGTCTCCAAATTCTCACCCTAATGAACACTCATTTTCAACAGTATCTCTGTATCTGTCTAATATAGTACAAATTGTGAAAAGTCTTATTTCTGTTTCAAAAATATAAAACTTTACAACATGACTGACTTCTAAACATATTGCTCTCAGTTATTGTAAAGTAAGAAGCTAAAAATTTATAAAGTAGAGATTATATTATTTTCACACACTTGGTAATTAGGTTAATAAAATTTGCTAAATATTTTACAATCATATTTCTTTGATTGTCAAGATGTACACTTTTTCAAAATATTTAATAACTAGTTCCATTTCTCCTTTTGTAATTGCCTATTTACATACAATTTACCCATTTTTCTTTTGGATAGTAATATTTTTATTTGAGTTCTTTATACTTGAAAAATATTAACCATTTGCCTGTCTTATATGATCCAAGTATAAAATCCTGGGCTTCACAAACACCTGAGCTAAAAATAGGCCTCACGAACTGTACATGGTGAAAGAATCAGTGTTAGAGTAGATTTCTCTAGAAACCAGTTCTTACCGAAACTGACAGGCCCTCTTAGAGCCTATGTTTATAACATAAAGATAACCAAATACATTGCTTATAGATGAAATTTACTTTATCTTTTGCTTTATCCAGGTGTGGGGAAAGTGTGGTGTTTTTGCACTGGTTTGTGTCTGTCCCTTTCCAAGCCTTCTCTGTGATTGTTTCTCCAAAAACCAATGGAAGAAAATAATTTGTCCTGGAGTTGCATAGTAACCAAACAGTCTCCTTTGATAGTTTATGATTCTGACACATTATATTAACGACGAAGTTCCAGCACTACAGAGCGACCAGCTTCTCTTAAAATGTTGGGGCAATTATCCCAAGTAAATCATGCTAATCTGACAAACGAAGTGTCTACTTAAATGTGATATAAAGTAGGCAACTTGGAATGCCTAAAACGGCTATTTTGGGACAATTTCCTAGGACATAATTTATTAATAGTCTCTAGCTCTTCTACCTTCGCACAAAGAGGATGAGAAATGTTTGGAGCTCATTGACCTGGGTGATCGCCATCAGCTTGGGGCTCAAACATTCCCACAAGGCATGAGCCTCCACGCGGAGCTGGGGACCGGGAAGAGGCGGGACCAAGCGGGACGTCTTCTGGTCATTGTCATCCGAGGCCTGCTCCTGAAATAGATCAGAACACCAGCCCTTCTGCTCTCTCCTTCTTTCTGGGCCACAAGGCAGGGCTTTGCTCTCCTGTGCTCGCCCTGCTTTGCCATAGACCCCAGAGCAGTAGGTCTTTTGATCTTGCCTCCAAAACTGAGAGCCAAAGTAAAACTTTCTTCTTCAAGAGTTGACTATCTTAGGTATTTTGTTACAATAATAGGAAACTGGCTAACAGGGTTTTGTAGCACTCTTATTTAAACACAATTTTCTCTAGAACCTTGTTCAAATCATGTTCTTTTGGGCCTCAGTTGTCTCAAATGTCAAGTAGTACTGAATTAATTAGCTACAGAAAAGAAGTTCCTTCTTAAGACCTGCTGAATTAACCCTCTTCTTCAAACCTTACTTGCGCTGATCTTTGCTGATCCACAATCCAGTTGGGTGTAATAAGCAATCCAGGAGGCTCCTCACGTCCTCCAACCAAAGGAGAACACTTCTTACATATCTGTTATCTTTAATAAGATGCAAAGCCATCATCTAACCTGCTGTTATAAAGGTATAAATCCGTTTTTGCCTCTGGAAGGAATATAAAATAAATCAAGCCTACATCGATACAGAAATTTCAAAGCATTTGACAGCAGTTTTCTGCATTGGTTGCCACCAGGCATTGATAATAGCTGTAAACAGCATATGCTGAGCATCTGTATCCTGAATTTTGGAGGGTTCTACCTTACCTCTGTCTCCATTTATTCTTCCAAACACAAGAGGTTTTTAGCATTTTCACAGAAGGTATTTTTTTCACTGTTGTTTTACCTAATTAGAACAGAACTCAAGCCTACATTTTTATTTGACTTAACTTACAGAAATATGCTATGATTAGCCCCTTTATTCTTTTGCTTACAAATCTGAAAAATGAAAATGTGTGAAGTACCCGATAACATTCTTTTTTATTTTCTTAAAGCATTTAATTTCTCAGAATGTAAGTTTTTCTTCAAATAAGCATAACCCAAACCGGGACATCTTTCTCACTTCTAGAAAACAATGTTAAAACTTATGCAAAAGGCTGTCCACCTCACGAAGTTATTATGACAAATAATATAGTAACATTCATCAAAGTAGCTAAAATTATTGAACCCAGTTGCATAATACATAAATAGACCAGTTTTTGAACTTGGTTCCTGAAAAAGAGACTAAATTTTTGGAATTTTCCAAGTGGTAAGAGTATCTTTGTTATTCATAAAAAAATCACCGAGGCCACAATTTGAGATCAACCAAATCTATCTCCCAATTCCTAGAGAGGGAAGAAGGCTGGATACCGAGTTGAATCATTTGGTTGGTGATTACATCAATTGCGCCTATGTAAGCCTCAATGAAACCTCAGCATACTGAAGTCTGATGGTGCTCACAGCGGAGTCCACGGTGACAATCAACAGAGATACTGATCCGCCAGTTCAGAGGAATGCAAATGTGTATTGAAAATCTTGAAATAAGAGCGGTTGTATTTTTCTTGACTTGAAGAGGCAATTCCTGCCTGTGTTCTTTCCCAAGTCCTTATCCTCAAACTGAGTTTTGTTTTAGCATTGCCAATTCAAATCATGTTTGTGAAAACCACTTAATAACTATGAAATCTTTCATCTTAAAATGTGCTGTGATGTGAGAACAAGACTCCCCAATATATGAATTATACGCAAACAGTGAGGAGAATGTACAATTGAAAATTCAGAAACTTAAAGGTCACAGAAACATTCTCTAAATTAGAAATGAAATAACTACTTGTTTTCCACAATGAGAGACATTAGGTTCAGAGATTTGATCTGGTTATTGCTCAAATGACTATGTTTTGCAGCTAAAATCAAGGAATAATAATATTTCATATAACAATACAATGAAAAGTATTTCAGTTGAATCTGGTGGCCATGACTTGGAATACGCAAGTTTTGACTGGCATTCCCAGGTAACATTCAAATGACTCAATGGGTAGATAGGGAGAGAGTCCTCAATACTAGATTGCTTTCAAAAATGACAGATGAAAGTCCGATGTCGAACATGAGAAACACCACAGGAACAAACCACTATGTAAAATAAATCCATCAAATCTTACAAAAACTTGGAGAATGATCATTGAGCATAAAAAGTAGTGTTATGCTAAAAAAATTAAGGTGGACAGAAAGAGAAGGGGGAAGGGAAAGTAATGCACATAGGCTGAATTTCAAGTTACCAAATGACTTTGAACAAAAATAATCACCAAGTACAAACTGTTCAGAGCAACTGAGTTGGAAAATAAATTCTATGCAAGGGACACAAGCAGCAAGTTCAGTATATTACAGTAGCCTTTTTAATGATCTTTCTATATACACTGCTTTGCCAACAAACCAGAAGGTGAAATATAAAACCAGTTTACTTTCCCCAACTATGAAAAACCTCACTAACCCAGGCTGCCTGTGCCAACGTGCATTTGCTGCGATAATAGAGAACACACAATAGCACATGGTTTAGAGGAAATTCTTCATCAAAGACATTAGAGGATTGAAAGGAGTATCTTCAATCCTACCAGTTTCATTATTCTGTAATTTGGATTCAGCATCTTAATTTTTCTAAATAGATTCATTAATGTTAGTGAACAGTTTGTCTTGTTAAGAAATTCTAAATATTTCTGCATTAAATTTTTATTCATTTGTTTTATAAATATTTTGTTAATAATTAATGGTTACTTGCCATATTTTCCTTCCCAAACACTGCTTCTGTCGGTTCTCCAGTTTCTTTGCCCCAGCAGAACAATCTCAGATATCTTCTATAATATCATTTCTGTACTGCATTAGGTGAATTTCAATTCACTTTCAGTTACTCAGTGCACCATATTAAGAGAACACTATAAAAATTGTCAGTGATTTACAGTATCATGTACTGAACACCTGGCCTGTTGCAGGTTGAAGACACAGTGTATTTAGAACGCCACTACTACCCTCTGTTTCCCCTTCTTTTTTTCAGAAAGATTATTAATTTACTGTTTTCTGGCACCCTATATTCAGTAATTCCAGGTTCCTTGCCAGAATTTACCTTTTTATTCCTACTTTCTAATTTTGAAGCCCATAAACTCCAGCCCTTTAGCATCTACTAATACCTTTAGTGAATTTCCCTCACCTACATTCCGTGTAGAGTCACATTCTGCCCTCTTCTTGGTCCTCACCTGCAGCTTTAAGAGTGAAGGACGGTATAAGCTAGGGGTCACGTTATTCCAAGATTCTTGCCTTATTCTTGTCATTTACTTAAGGGGACAGTGTGTCTTAGAGTATTTTGTTCCCTCCCTGTAACTAGAGGAGAATAGTACTGAGCACCTGATACTATAAGTCACCAACTTATATAGTATTTTCTTAATATGATGAAATAAATAATAGACTATTATAGAGTTTATGTAACACGATGAAAACTCAGAGATGAACTCCTCCGAGAGCAGCACGTAGCTCAGGGCAGAGTCCTCGCCAAGCTTGGGTAGAGCCCCGGCTTCAATCCCCAACACAGAATCACGACATGATTCGAAATCGTGTGGGAGGTCAGCACGCTGCAGCTTCCTGCGCCTCCATCAGCCCTAGCGAGGCCCTCGCCCGCGCCCTCCCAGAGCCGCCTGAGCGCTCTCCTAGGAGGGAGGCAGGAAACAGCGCGCTCCTCCTCTGCCCTGTTACAGGCCATCCCCTAGGGCCATACTCAGTGGTCTCCACTTTCAGACCCTGAACCTGGTCATGTGGCCCCATTTTACCGGAGGTGAGGCCTAGGGAATGTGCCATTAGTCAGGCCTTACCTTGCTAGGAGGGGAGAGGAGAGATAATCTGCAGGCCTCTACTGCAGCGGAGATGGTTAGCCGCTGCCTGTCCCCGGTCAGAGCCTGTCTAGACGAAGTGGTCTCGAAACCTCCTCCAACAATTACTGTTTAGTTATTACTGGGTCCACAATAATGAAGGCTGCTGTGTGTTGATTATCATGTACTACTTACGAGTCCCATTTGTAACTTTTGCAACAATTCTTTATTTACATAGCACCGTTAATAATCCTTAAAGCAACATAAATCATTTAAGCATTAAATAGATATAAACTTATCTATATTACATTGTGTTTCTGTGTTGCCTAAGGTTCAGTTTCTATAGCTTTATTTAGAGTTTTGGGTGGTGTTTAGTTACAAACTACTTGACCTAGCTATAAATTTCTGCACTGAAACTTTCAGGGACTTTTAACATGTCTCTATATAGGCAGATCCATGTCTTTGGATATTTTGGTTACATCCTAAAGAAAGATCAAAGTTCTCTGTTGTTTTACCCAATTAGATGCTAATTCTGTCTTTCAGAAATGGTATATAATAGTCACACCAGACCAGGGACACTTCAAATGTCACTAAAATAGCACTGGGCATAACTTTCCTCAAGACACTTTTTTAATGTTTTCATCGATCAAGTCCTCATTTTATACTCTTCTGTTATACCATTCGGTCTTCAACAGTGTTGGCATTATGTTTAGGATTCCCATGAGTATACGAAGTGGATATACCTCTCGACCATCACACATTGAGAAGACAAACACGCTAGAAAGCGTGCATTAGAAACCATTGGTTTTTGCTTCCGTGGATCCCACATTGATCCTTGATATTTGTGGCCACACAGCAGTGCACTCAGTTGGCTTCCATTGGAGGGGGTTTAGTTTGCCTGCTAATGCACAGGGAGCTAATTCCCATTCTTCAGATGATCCATTTCTGAATTTGCCTACTAACTAATATTTACCTGGGGTCCCAAGCCCAGTATCTGTAGCACTTTGTGGTCATTCACAGACACATACCCATAGTGATTAATTTGTGCTACCTGATGTATGGGTTCCCTACTGAAACCTAAGAAAATGGAATTCTGCTTTGTGAATCATACTATAATCAGTTGTCCTTTAGCCAATATATTTAATGCCACGTTTTTCACAAATCTTTGATGATGGTTTTGCTATTTGAAATGGCCCCATGAGACAGGAGACAGAGTTCAGTGCTAGACCACTGGCCTACCATTCATGAAGCCCTGGCTTCCATCCTTAGAATCATCATTAAAAAAAAAAAGCCCAAAGGTGTATGCTGTCCAGTGCCCTGTAGCTCAAGAAGGCTGTGGTCTCCTGGGTGGAGAAAATGTGCTGCTAGATAAGCTTTGTTCAGGCATGATCTATAGAGCACCGTCAGCCATGAAACACACAGAAAGTACTCATTAAATGATCAATGAAAATACTGGGTCCTAAACCAACAGCTCCCGTAAGAGCAGTGGTTCCTTGTTTGCTGATTAAGTGTCACTGGTGACTAATAGACTAAGTTCCACACAGTGAGAATCGGCTGTGTTCTCCCCCAGCTGGCCCTTGCTCTGCGGAGTCCTGTCTAAGTGCACGAGCTGCTGCTCCTATTTCAGACCTCCATCACTCCCGCCACCCAGTTCAAGGCCTCACTGTTCCCCCTGGTGAAACAGAGCCAAGAAGAGGCAGAGACTCTCTGACCACCCGATTATGAGTAACACTGAGAGGACTCAAAAGTACCTACTTCTGTGCTATTTTAGGGGGTCTTGGAGCCTGCATTTTCCCATCACTTTAGTTTTCCAATCACCAACTACATAGAGCTGCTCTTCAGAGGAAAACTGAGTTACTTCCTAATCAATGCATGGACGCACTGTGGCGGCCCAAGACCTCCCACAGTTCTAGCTGTCATTCGAAGCTGACAACCATACTAGAATCTCTCTCTCTCTCCTTTCTTACACACAGACCACACACAGAGAGAAGCTCACATGAGGTTCTGCTCACTTAAAATCATCCAACACCATTAATTTATATAATGAATATTTACCTGGTACTGATTATGAACTACATAAATCATTCTGGGAGATAAAAGTTGATGGCGATTTCTTGGGAAAGTCTGGGTCTAACAGAGGAGGGAGGGAGGAAGGAAGACAGGGGTGTGCATGTCCTGGTGCCATGCACGTTTTGGTTTTTGACCTAGATAAACCTAAATATCTGTAAGCAGAACGCTTTGCAAAAGCACAAGATAGGGAATGTATGTTTGCAAATGTGCATGTGTTTGTGTGCGTGCGCACACGTGCATTTCTTCAGGCTTCAGTGTCTTTGTCCCTGTACAAAACACCAGGCAAAGAGCAAAATGCCCCACGCGGGGTCTTTGTGGGTTTGTCTACTGCCACAGTTTTTTTTTTTTTAATTTTAGAAAGCAAAACAGATAAAAGGATAGAAATGATACAGAATTTCAAAAAAAAATAGTAGGAAATCAACACTAGTTAATATATTGCATACTGTTATCTTAGAAGTAGTTGTTCAGGTTACAAGATCTAGGCATAAAAAATGATGAGACAATCAGTGACAGCACAGCTGTGCTTTTTGATGAACTAACAGAGATTTGTTCAGCTTTAATTTGGGGCTGTTTCCCATTGCCTTGTGAACACTGTAAATGTGTTACAAGTTTCAGCTTTGCTTCTAAGGTTTGTAAACTGTAATTTTACTTAAAGTCACTAGTAATTTATCTTGTCTTGTACTGCACTATTAGGAACTCATGAGATGGCACTGAATTTATGGGAAGTGTCAGACTATTAATTTTCAATGAGAATCCAAAATTCATCATATCATTTCCTTCCTGGTTTTGCAAAATGAGATTAATTTATGCTTCTATCAGATAAGGAAAAGCTAAACGCTGGCTAGCAAAATGGAAAACTTGGATCTGTAGTGTTTCCTGGAGAAGCCATACTTTTAGGAGTCTTCCTTAAAGTTCTATTGATAGAAAGAAAATTCTTAGACTTTGCTATTTTGAAAAGTCATATAGTAAATCCTGACCTCAATCCAATCTCTATTTTTCAGCTCTAAGAAGTTAGTTTTAATCATAAGATCAAAAACTAAAACTAAACCAAGCAAACAAAAACACAAGCATGCAAAAATAGAGACAAAAGGAAACAGGAAATTATCGACTAGACAGAAGGAGGGAGGAGGAAAAGAGAGAGAGTCCACGTCCATTAGCCTCCCAGTAGCTGTACAATTGCCACGGCCACACATATACAGCCAAACTGCTTTCAGAAATTGAAAGGGTCTATGAAATTAAATATTAATAATTAAAATAATGATCAAGATCTTGAAAAGCAATAATGAAAGGGAAGCAGTTTCTAAGCCAGGAAAAACTGATCAAAGATATTTACAAAAGCTTAATGTTACAATTTAATTATGAGTTCCCTGCTGCCGAAGCAAAAGTTGAAAGTTCATGAGATGGGAATCCTGTGTCGCCTTATTAACAGAGAGCAAACCATTGTCTGCAGAGACGTCACACGTGAACGACGTGGTGTGCTGTCCCTGAGGACAACAACTCAGAAATAGCCTTGAGCTGTGGAGCACTGGCTCTCGTGGGCTCCTTTGGAAACCAGTTCTCAGGCTGGGCAAAGCTCACGGAAAGAGTGTTCAAAAGCCCCAGCTACACCTCCAGCCAAGAGCGTGATCTTCCAGTGTGTGAGTGAGCCATCACGTGCGACCTCCTTGAGATTCAGAGGAGTGCAGTTCCAACGCCTCCTGTCTGCGATTAGGTGGGGAGCTGTGAGCTGCAAGGGCAAATCACTGCTGAGCAGGGCGCTCTCAGAACCCTGGCGGTAAGGACCCTGCTAATGCCTTACCAACCGAGGCCTCACAGACGCGCATGCCCGTGTGTGTGTGTGTGTGTGTGTGTGTGTGTGTGTGTGCTGGTAAGAGAGGTGTGAAGAAATGGTCTAAGAATCATCTGAAAGAAGATAAAAAGTATGGGCAAAAATATTAAAATGAAGACGAAGGCGCTTACTGTAATTGAAATATTTTAAAGGTACAATAGTTAAAATGCTATTATTGACATCAGAAAAAAATTAGGCAGGAAAAGGAAGAGTTGGACTAAAGACAACCACAATAGTTTATTTTCAGATAACAATAAATTTAACTGTAATAAGTGCAATCATAATATAATGCCTGTGGCCACAGCCTGGACAAATATACCAGATTCTCTCCCTTTGGGGACAGTCATGGCCTCATATTTGCTCCCTTGCTTTGTCTCAGGCCCAGCTCCAAATCTTTTTGATCGGAACAGGCAGGGTGAACATAGCACTTTCACATTTAAAAGCTTCTGAATGTTTTCAGTTTTGCAACCCAGACTGCTCCTCCTGCTTTCTGCAGGTCCCGCGGAGCGGATGCCGTTTCCCGTCTGACATCAGCGTTGCGCCCCCCTGTCTGGCCGGCTGGCCGGCCGTGCTTCTGCCGCAGACCGCTCCCACAAGCTCTGCTTCTCAGGCCTTGGAAGCTGCTGTTCTCTGAGCCTGAGCTGGGGCTGCGGCACCGTCTCTGACCCTCCGGGGTCCTCTCAGGGTCCCCTTCCCCATCTCCTCAGACCCTGAGTGCAGACACGCAGCCCCTTGCACACAGGAGCCTGTGATCGTAAACTGTGCTGCTCCGTCTTACACACTAATCACCATTTCAAAGCTGTTCGTTTATTCACTTACTTGGTTGACCGGTTAGGCTGATTACTGGGAACGACTGCTGATATTTTGCAAACCTCCAATTGCAGGCCTTCTGTTTCTCTCATTTTTATAGACACAGTGCCTAGACTGTGTCCACCCTGCGTTAGGATTTCAACAGGAAAGTTTTGAGTTAGTAGTACATGGTGGAAGTATTCTTTCCAACATACAAGTTGGACAAACCTTACTATTATTCAAGAAGACATTAAAACAATGAAATTCAATTTTTACATAGCTAGAAATTAGGCACATGACTTTATGTTGGGTGGAGACGGAAGTATAAATCTACTTCTGGAAGGCATGAAAAATTGGTACCAAAGCCATGGAAATGTTTATATACTTTGGCTATAATTCCACATGTGTTAGTTTACTCTTGAGAAAATTATTAAATGTAAGAAAAGATTTACAGACAATGATATTTACTGATTTTTGTAAATTAACAATAGCCTAGGTTTTCAATAGTAGAATGCTTGCTAAAGTTGCATTCATCAAAAAAAAAAAAAAATCATATAGAATGAAAGTGAAAGAAACCCGTATTTATACAACTTCCAAAAGAAAACATGATACACAAAACATATGGTCTCAAGTTGTGATACAAAATCCACCACCATGCTAGCAGTCCTTCTTTGAGGCTGGAAAGACTGACCAGTTTATGTTATCTATGTTATAGTTTTTGTTACAGAACTATAATATTTTAATGTTATCTCTAAAAATGATACAAAATCAATGATATTTAAGACTCAGAAAATTAGAGTTCTTTAGTACTACTAAACAATACATCATGAAAGAGATAGGCTGGATTTTGATTTATGAAACTACAAATGTCTCCCTCCAATATCTGCTTTCTTAGTCACCTCCCACCCCATGTCTGTGCCCTAAATTTCTTTTACCTTATAAGGACTCCATCAACCAATCAGAACCCACCCTGACCAGTATGACCTCAGTTTACCTGATTGTATTTTTAAAGGCACTACTTTCAAGTCAGGTAGATGGATTCTTGGATTTAGGACTTCAGCATATCTTTTTGGAGTACCCAGTCCCTCTTTGGACAGGTGTTAGAACTAAGATCTGAATGATGGGGAAAAGGAAAGCACAACGTAGCCCTGGAGGGAAAATAATTCCACTAATGGAGAGTGTAAAGGTCCCGGAAAGGTTCAGGCAAAGAGGTAAAAGCTCGACTTCACAGGTGGAGGCAGAAATCCCAGCAGGACTAAAGGAGGGGGAGACAGGAGGGAAAGCTGGCCTCGAACATGAGCAGGGCCACATGGCTATCAGCTCTGTAATCTAATACAATTCAGACTTTATTCACTGTGAACATGCTGAATGACTTTATTCAGAGAAAGAAAGGTCTACACTTTTAACGCAAGATTCCAGCTGTTATTTGTGAAAGAGAAAAGAAACTTCTGTGTTAGTTCAGGTGAGAAATAAGAGTGACGTGGAACGCAGGGGTCAGTTGAGTCAGTGAGATGCATTCTCAGTGCTGGTCTCGCAGACTGTAAGGAAGGAGAGAGGAGGAGGGAGGGAGAGAAGGAGAGGAAGGGGGAAGGGGGCAGAGAGAGAGGGAGAAGGGCAGTGACAGGGACAGGGACGAGGACAGGGAGAGGGAGACCAGAATGGGTACTGTGACCACCAGCCAGTGCAGGTCAGGCTGGAGAGAAATACTTTTCTGGGCCTGGAGCAGAGATTCACTTGTGGTTGTCTCTTTGTTGCCCGTCTCCTCCATCATGTGAATTTTTTGGTGGAGAAACTGTAGTGCACTGTGACGGTGTAAGCACTTGCAAAATGCTTGAGTGGCTGGGGTTTTCACTCAGTGGTAGAGAACTTACCTAGGCTATGTGAGGTTCTAGATTTCATCCCAGCATGGCAAAAACAAACAAAAAGTTTGAAATGGGTTCTTCATCTCTCTAAAGTCTGTTGAACTTTTCATCTAATTCATGACTCTCCTTGCATCCTGATTCATGTATATGTCATCTTTCTCCATCACAGAGTTCTTCTCGCTTTATTTGCTTGCCTCTAACGCAGCTAGAAAACTGCTAGTATGTATAAAGCTTTCTTTCAATGGCTCACATGAACTTGGTACCGTGGGGAAGGCAGGGACCCAGAGTCACACTGACTGGCATAGTTGTGCATCTATGCTATTCTCTGCTTTGTGTACTATATAACTTCCCCATGCTTTAGTTTTCTCAGGGCTTCAAGAAGTTGCTGTGAAATTTATTTTAGATAATATACAAGAGGTGATCAAAAAATACAGAGACTGTTTAAGCTTTTAAAAATTGTTGTAAAGGACACATTGCCAAGTGAGATATGTGCATTCAAAGCAAGATAGAGTATTCTGAATATTTTGAAGGGGACTTGCCTTTTACTGTTTTAATTTTTTTTTAATTTAAACATTCACAATATCTGATCACATCTCACTGATGAACTGCTAACGAAATTTTTTTCTAAGAAAACTTTACAGTGTGCCCTCATCTATCTTACTCAGTGGATCTAGTATCATGTGACTTTTCGCACTTCCCCAAAGTAAAAAACGACTATGAAAGGTAAAAATTTTGAATAGATTCAGGACATTGAAGCAGCCACAAGAGTGTAACTAAACACACTCCTGAAAGAGCACTTCCAGAACTGCTTCAGAAAGTGGCAAGAAGGATGGGAGAAGTGTGTTTACTGCAAGGGGGAACATTTTGAGGGAGACTGATGCAATGTGTCTCTTACTGTAATAACTTACAAATTTAAACCTGCATTGAAATGCTTGGTCACTCCTTGTGTGTGACACGACCTTGTAGATAAAATGCATCATGAATGCAGATAGGGGAGAAACGGAGGAGACCCAAAAACCTAACCACGGTAACAGCTGGTGATGCAATAGTTTGGTGGAAATACTCAGTGTGGTTTAGGATCCAGATAAACCCAAACAAAAGCAAGACTCTGGCTAGAGGGGTAGTTCAGCACTTGCCTGGCTTGAGTTCCATTCTATCACTGAAAAAGGAAATGAGACTATGCATTCACTCATTAATGAACTTTAGTTTCCACAAATATCTACCTCTCTCATAGGACTCTGGCAATGACTTTTAAAATGCACAAAAGGCACCTCTAACAGGGGAAGTAATATTTCCTTCTTTCCTCTGTAGTCACTTAGAGAAATGTTGGTTCTAGTGCTATGTGTTTATGATCATCATCTGTCTCGTACTCAATTCTCCAGATTAACTTTTTCTCAATAGTTTCCTGAAAAGAACATCCCATCACCAAAATAAGAATAACTGCTGCGTCAACTGAGCATCAGTCCTCAGGGACAGGAGAGAAGCAAAGAGAGCGATCAGGCGGCCTCCTTACAGTGTGGTCCGCACCTGTGAACCGAGATGGCCCGCTCTCTCCTGTAGTCTCCAGCACGCTGCACGCAGACAGGTCTCAGGGAAGCCGCAGAGAAGCAGCCTGGCTGAGAAGGTGCATCCCGGGATCTGCAGCGCTTCCCTCGTCCTCCCCGAGTCTCCTACTGCATTTCTACAAGGCTGTAGCCTTCTCAGCTGTGCTGGCTCAGAGGCAGTCACAGTGGCTGGTGTTCTGTTGGAGGCAAGAAACTCGATGCCAAAGCTCTTCTCCAAGTATGTGTTAGACAGGAAGCATGATCTCATGCTGGCTTTCCAGTTTTACTGCATTCTAGGCAAGCAGACAACTACGAACTCAACTGGGATTTTTTTGTTTTGCTTTGTTTTTTTGAGATAGGGTGTTGCTCTGTAGTCCAGGCTGGCTTTGAACTCATAACAACCCTCCTGCCTCAGCCTCCTGAGTGCAGGGATTACAGATGAGCACCACCATAGAATGGATACACGACTTTAAAAAAAGGAAGGAATGCCTGTATGAATCTAAACTATTGAGGCATAGTATGTGGTTCTACAGTCCAGTGATAGAGATATTTTCAAATAACTAAAAACTTGTCACTTCGGCCTCAGTGCTGGGCTCTGTTATTCCGAAGTGATCAGGGTGGAGGTTTTAAACACAGTTATCAAAACAATGGCAGCAGTGACGACCTCGGTGACTCAGCCTGTGAAAGCTGATGGAAGAACATGATGACGCCTCTCTGTTCGGATCACGAAAGTCATTAGAATTATCTAGTCCAGTGGTTTTTAAACTGTAATTTGTGGCCTGAAAGTGAATTGGGGCATCAGTTTAATGGGCTGGAACCAGCCATTTTTAAAAGATGAGGAAATAGAATGGAAAACAGAATCCAGCATAGAGCTGGGAAGTTGTGTCTCGGTTATAATTTTATCAGTTACATCAGCACATCATTTATACAAAGGCACATACATATGTATATATCCTTATGCATAATGATTAGAACAAGAAGGGTTATATTTTAATATGAGTGTGTAAACTGGTCATACAGCTACAGATCATAGAAAAAATAATTAAAATATACACGAATCTATTCCCATGAATCACATGCCTCTACAATGTGCCTATTTGACAGTGCTTCGCTTGAATGCTCTCCCACCCACTCCCTCCTTCATTCTCTCTTCAATTTTATCTAGTGCGAGCATGTCCTCCTGGGGCTAACCCACAGGCCTGATTTCTACCCATAAGTACCTTTCAGACGAGCCCGGATTTCCTCCTGTACAGTCCTTCCAACCTGAAAGGAGGGAAGTGTGGCCCTGCTCGGGGTTCGGGCCCCTCACCGGACGAGCCACAGCTTCAGCCCAGGTGATCCGGAGACCCTTTACTGATTAGCTTTCTCTCAGCCCCTCACAAGCTTGGCCTGTGTATGGTTGTTAAAAAGTCAGACCGAATTATGTTGCCCTGTAGGGAGAGGAGCCAAATGCGAACCCCCATTTAGGGAAAGAAAATAAATACAGGAGCCCTTCCAGGAGCGACCACGGTTTCATCTGCAACGCGACAGCACTTAGGAAATTTGGGACGCACGTGCAGGGAGCTTTCATTTCTCTTAGCGGCTGCACTCTGAGGGAGGCCGGAGCCTCCAACGTCAGGGGCCCAGCGCAGGCACCAGGGAGTGGGCGGGCGTCTGAGTGGGAGGAGACGGTTCACCAAGACATATTCTGGGTTTAGTCATAGATGACAGAAACACACATGCTGCTATAAATATGTATAAATATCTCATGCTCACTTCCTGAGAAAAACATGTTAGTTTATGTTCACAACTGTTTTCTTTTTAAAGAAGCTATAAATACCAGTGGCTCAATATCTGAATCTGAACAGCTAATTAAAATCTTAAAAAGGAACAGCTTATCTTCAGCTCCATTTTTAGGAAACATTTCAAAGATAGACTGATGGTTTAACCAAAGACAGCTGTTCCATTTCACACGCAAAAGCATAGTTTAAAGGAAAACTCTTTGGGAAAATGGTTTTAGCTGTAAGTCTTTTCAATAAAGTTATGAATTCCCCCACTAACAAAGTTTCACAGAAAGGATTTTAAAATGAGTTTCTTTGGATTTTTAAAAAATTTTTTATTGTTTTGGAATTTATTATTCCCACTGTATAATCCAGCTAAATGTCAGAATAAAAATGTCTAAATAAAACTACCACTGCTTTGTCATTAGCACCAGTTAAAGTTTGATTATACATTTAACCAAGTTTACTGAGAAAGTTTTCTCATTAAATCTAAAGAAACCTGGAATACGTCTTATATAAAAATAGAGAATATAATGAAGGCCCTCAAAACAGTTACAGGAGGGGACGATTATCTTTGTGACTGTAGAGTACAAAAATGGAGGAGATTTCACTACCAAGAGAAAAGCAGCAACTTAGCCACTAGCCAGCTTTTCATCTTGGTGTGTTACTTGGGGCCCTGTGGGATAAATAATAATTATTTTAGTTAAATATTTTTTATTACTTAAATAATTCTAAACTATTTATTTAAGGTCTACCTTGTGCCATTCACTGTTTTGGGTTCTGGATTTATATGAAGGTAAGGGAGAAAAGCAATAGTTGATGATGATTTCTTCATAGTTTTTACTGAAAAAAATAAAAAGAACTAAAATTACACTTAGTTTTTCCTTCTGATCTGTGCTTCATGTATTCTACTGTCCTGTTGGTTGGGCCCCAGGAATTTCAGGTTTGCTGTTGCACGGGTGAACTCGCGACCTCTCTCCCACAGCCTCCCAGCCCCAGGCGTCCGGAGTCACCCAGCCAGGGCCCCTGCCCCTGCCCCAGCCTGTGCCGCGCACCACCGAGTTCCCTGAGTTCCTTTCCGAAACACACTCAGAGCAGTCTGCTCTCTGAAACCACAATTGTTCCCTTTAGTCGTCTTGATTGACCAACCAACAATTTTTTAAAAATAAAATTTTAAAACCTGAGCAAGTCCCCATCCATTCTTCTAACAGGTTAAATCTGTCTGTTGAGCCCTCAGACTGGACCACCAATACTCAGCTTTCCCTCAGGTCTTGGCTTACAGGTGACGTCTCCAGCAGTGCCTTCCCTGACTCAGAATGGTTAAAGGGAAGCCTTAAGGGGACAGTTTAAGGGAAGTCGTTTTCTCTGTACATCACTTGATGTTTTCCACTCGGGGACTTACATTTGTCTTCGTATGACTATGTCCTTACTCATTTGTTTAAAGTATCTTTTTATTTTGAGAACTCATGTTCCACAAGCTCGTAGACGGTGTCATGCAACACTCACGTGTCCCTCAAGCAGACAGCATTTTCCCTGCACCCGGTGGGTGCTTCAGCAAATATCTGTGAATGAATCTGTAAATCACTCGATGAATGCATGAAAAGACAAATGCAAGAAAGTTGTGGCCACATTTTTAAACTACAAAAGATACATAAATCATTAATATAATCCAGAAGAAATGGCAGACAAAATCCAAGATTTGGAATTAGAAAATGAGAGTGTCAGGTAAACTGTATCATTTAGTTAGCCCCAAGATTTGAGGAAATGTACTTAACTCCTGTAATATTCAGGGTTTTAAAATATTTGTAAAATGAGGATAACCCAAGTGAGGCTGGGAAAGTCAAATGAGATAACACATGTGGAAGCATTTTGTAAATTGTAACAGGATGAAACTTCTGTTGTTAAAATGAAAACAGGTAGGGACAACTAGGTTGAAGTTTAAGGTGTGGATTTCAGATTGCTGGCTTGTACCCTCCACTCATAATCAGGAGTCACCAGGTAGATTAATTGGTACACAAACACAATATTGAAGTAAATTCATTGTGCTTGCTTTCTTTTTTATAAATTAGTAACTGTGAATTGTGTACATGCTATGTACCAGTCGTTACATAAAACGTGAAAGGCAGACATGAGAATAGGCCATGATTTCTAATCTGAAAAGATAGCCCCAGGATGCCGATGACGTCAACAGCAGCAGGATGTAACCTGACATAAGGTCAGGAGAGTCATCCCGGAAGAGATTTTGGAGATTAAAAAATTTTTTAGAAATGAATTCAAGTTTCCCCACTTACCATGGGTTCCTTGCTTAGCTCCCCCAAGTCCAATTCTTTGACTGTATTTCTATTTTTTCTATTTTTTTTATTAAGTCTGTTGGTACAATTCAGATATAACTAATGATTGCATTCATCATAGGGAATTTGAACCTGTGCCTGGTACATCCGGTTTCCCCTTGATTTTTTTCCAATCCCATCCCGTTTTCCCCCTCCGCATTTACAAAGCTTTGTTTCCATTTGATCCTTCTTTTATTGCTTTTTTCCCTTCCTTCCTTTCCCCCTCACCCCCCCCCAGTTCCCCTTTCTTTTGCACCATTTCTTCCTATTTCACTCTATTACACTCTTTGGTCCTTATTTACCCCTTCAGTTTCTCACACCAAAGAAACAATGCAATATTTATACACCCGTGTCGGACCTTTGACTGTATTTAGAACAGAAGTCAATAGTACCAACCTCCAGTATCATGATTTAGATATTTGATATGCAAAACTGGGTCCACTTGTCCCTGCCCCTCAATCAATGTGAATTTTCATCTTCACCTTTACTTTCTTAAATCTCTTCATGGAACACAAACTAAAGGAGTCCATTCATTGCTGGCAAACACTGAGCCTCTTTGTGTGGTGAACAAACACTGAAAAACTGGATGTCCAGAAAGAAATAAACCAGCCGTGGATTAGCTAAATCCCTTCCTCATCTCCTGACTTACTCTGTAAGGTGTCCATGTGCAGTTTAGGAATCCCAGTGTGAGACTTTCAGATCTTGCTGCTGAAAATATTTATGCTAAGAAAGGAAAGAGTGGGCCAAATGGTCTTCCAAACATACCACGTTACCTCTGGCAGAGGGCACCAGTGGATCATAACCTGAAGGTTTATGTCATATTTCTGGGAAACAGAAACTGACTTTGTTCCCTCGTTAAAGTCCTTAATCCCTCAAGTTCATCCCAGTGCTTTGGGGCGGTACTTCAGGAGGGACTCTGAGTGTCTTGGAGAAACTCTTCACACTTCACAGAGCTCACAGCTGATTCGAGAGCAATTGAAGAACAGGGTTTTAGATTAGGTGCTCCTGCCTCAGGTAGCTATGGGTTGAAGTTCTCTTAGAGCTGAAAGACTTGAGGAGTGTATGAAGTTTTCATTGCTGCTCTGAGAAGTTGCCAAAACTTCAGTGCCTCAATAGAAGACTACTATTAGTTTAGAAAGCTGGAATCTAAAATAGGTCCAGGGAGTATAATCCTTCTGGAGAACCTAAGGGAGTTTCTTTGCCTTTTTCAGCTGTCAGATGTCCCAGCATTCCTTGGCTCATGGTCCCTCTACCATTCCCCAGCCAACAGCATGGCATCTTCTGTCCCCCTGATGCCCATCTCACGCTTACAGGGAGCGCTGTGATTACCTGTGCCAAGCCAGGATAACGGCCACCTCTCAAGCTCTTCGTTTATACCTTTTGCCATATAAGATTCCTTTCACCCATGCTCATGGGTTTCAGGGATAACAATTAGACGTTTTAGATGTTCATGGGTCCACTTACTACAGTGAGTAGACTGCTCCGTATTTTTGCTTCAGTTTCTGTCTGAGCCGGGGTCTGGATGGCCCAGGTTGAACTTAGAACTCCTGGGCTAAGGGGATCCCCCTAACTCTGCCTGTCTCCCAGTAGTTAGGACACGAGGTGTGTGCCATCATGCCTGGGTCTTTTATTTGTAACATGAGAACTGCAATAATTTCTATACCACTGGGTTGTTGTAAGAATCAAACAAAATTGCATGCATTGTTATATAACACTACCGTGACAGCACTGTATTAAGTGATCAAGGAGCTTCGGACACATTGATGACAAAGGTGGTCCTGATCCCTGCACACAGAGAGAATTTACATCAGTGATTGCAAAAATAATTGTGTGCTTGCAAGCTACACTCAGTGCTGGTAGAGAATAGTAAAGAGTACTTGGCAAACTCAGGACAGCCTGTCTGAGCAAGGAGCTTTTAATTCAGATTTTATGAATGATGTGGAATTTCTTAGTTGAGATGAAAATGTATGAAAGAACATTTCAGAAACAGGAAAACCTATGCACAAAGTCGTACAGTAGGAATCGGTGTGGTGCATTCCTCAAATCTGAAGGTGTGGGAAGAAGTGAGGAAAGGCGATGCTCAGATGTAGTCAGAGTCCGCAGCAGCTCGAGCTCAGAAGGGTCTTGTGAAGATGCCGGACTAATCCTAAGCATGAGGGCACGAGGGCTATCTGAGGGCTGAGCAGGACACCGCTCTGGGTGCTGCGTAGAGAGCGCCAGGCAGGAACACCAGGAAGGAGATTTGGTTTTAGTCCAGGAGAGAAAGGACAGAGTGTCACAGGAAGGTTCCAGAGGTCACTAATGCTAAGGAAATCAGCAGGCAGGTGACTGGTGACACCCCAGACCCCTGAGGACCAGTGCCCTGGGAGGAATGAAATGGGGTCAGACGGGGCGACCTCAGCCCATACTGGAGACGCTCTGAAGCTCAGAGGAGCCTGCCGAGGTGGACAGGTGAAGAGGTGATTTTTGACCCTCATTTTTATCAGCCACTGAGTGTTCTAAGAAGGGGACAGGGACATCAGCTCCTTCGGGGACAATGGTCCCCAAAGAGGCTGAGCATTGAGGACAGGGTGAACTCAGAAAGGGGGTTTGGGGTTGTGCATCTCGACATGGGCACGGGGCCGAACAGTGGTGGTGAAAATGGACAGAAAGAGCTTTGTGACAGGTTCTATGCAGGGGCAGGAAGAAGGGGACGCACCAGGAATAATGGCTGGCCTTCTCCATGGGACGCAGAGCAGACGCGTGCGCCAGGGTTTCGTGCCGCTGCACTGATGAGTGGGATGAACACATGAGCGTGCACCTCCGAAGAGCGGTCAGGCCGGGCACCAAAGCGTGGGAGTGAACACTGGGTAAGCGGTGATCCACAGCCCAGGCCCAGAGAGCAGTCGCCTGCAGGAGAAGCACAGCGTGGAAGGGAGGACGCCCTGGGCAGCGGTGATGGCCATGTTATGTCAATTTCTTGTCACAGGCTTTGGTATACAGAAAAACCCAGTAAATCGTGTGACATAATAATCACTTTTGTATTAGCTACAGAAATGGGGCGGGAAAGCTGTGTCATCTAAGCCAGCAAATCCATAGTCAGAGACATCAGAACATGGGCTCTTCCCTGGAAAACCTGGGGCACGCGCGGGCCGCCCCGAGGGGTGAGCCCGAGGAAGCCTTCTTCGGGAGGCCGCCGGGCTCCGATCCGCCCTCCGTTCCTGGCCGTTTGGCTCATCAGCGATCCTTCGTCTTCACCTTCACAACGGGCCCAGACTGGGAAGCGGACGAGCGCTGGAGGGAGCGGGGAGGGAGAGGCAGGGAAGGGGTAGAAAAGGAACTAAGATGTGTTGTGCACATTGCTAACTCCTCCCAGTGAATATAATCACTGTAAATATACACTAACAGAAGTTTTTGAAACAATAGGCTCAGAATTGCATCAGAATTGGATGCACTCTCATAAAAGTTTCTTGCCCCGATTTTTTTTTTTCGTGTTGGAACTTCAGCCCAGAGCCTGTCATGCAAACGGGGGCTCGGCCACAGAGCCCTTGTATTATTTTTAAAGTTTCCTAACTAGTGTTCTTCCTTCTTCCTTTCTGCTTGCCTCCCCAGTGTATTCTGTGCTAAGAAACAAGTTATTATTTAAAAATATAAGTGAAATTGGGCCCCTTTTTTTTTGTCTGAGTTCCCCACAGGCTGACTACCCATGTAGAATGAGAGCTTCACCCAGCCCCAGAGACCGGGCCCACTCCCAGGCCCGCCTCCCTGCGGGGCGGTCTCCCCCTCTCCCTCTCGCCCGCCCTCCGGCTCCCCGCTCTCCCGGCTCCCGCTGTGCTCTCCCTCACGCTTGTCTTCGGGCCTCCTCACCTGCTGTGCCCCACGCAGTGTGGCCCGAGAGAAGCCAGCCCTGCCCGTCTGTGGAGGGTTCGGCTCCCCCTTGCTGCCCTGCAGTGACCCCGCCGCCCCCCACGCCTGCACAGCCGCCTGGCGTCTCCCCGACGGCGCAGCTCCTGTCCCTGTGTTTCCTGCGTGGCCCTTTACCTTTCCCCCCGGGATAGGAGCTTCACTAAAGCAGGGATTCCGTGGCTTCGTTCTCTTTTATTGGCTTTGCTTGGTTGCCTGCCGCAGTATCGCCAGTGCCCAGGCCAGCGCAGGTTGACGATAGGGCTCTAGCAGCAGCGTGTGAGTGGCTCAGAGGGACGGCAGGGAAGGATCCACGCGCAGGGGCCCTTCCTCAGCCTCCGCCAGCCGCCCTGGCGCTGTCTCCCTTGGTGCGTCCCCAGATCTGCCTGGGGTACAGGAGGACAGGATGAGGCCGAGGCGGCCGACCGGCGTTGGCTTGTGAGAGCCGTCTGCGGTCTCCGCGGCCCCGAGAGAGGCCTCTCCCTGCTCCCCGCACCGGGGCGCTGGCTGCCTTAATCTTGTGGAAAGCAATAGTAATGACTTTAAATCCTTTTCAAAAAGCTATTGTTCTAAGTCTGGGTAATTCCCAAGTCGACCTTAAAACAAAAGGCCGCCTCATTCCTTTTAACTTTCCCGGCTGCTTTGCTGACAGCTGTGGTTGCTCACAGCCCTGTGAATGGAAGGAGCTGCGGTCTGTTGGTGTTGTTCCTGCCACGGCCTCGCTCAGTGAGGACAGGTGAGCAGTGGCCGCCAGTCACGGCCGGCCTCGGGCCGCGCTGGGCCCCTGTGGGCGGCTGCCTCCAGCCGGCCCCCGCTGGGTCACCGAGCTTCCCGTCTGCAGCGCCGCCTCTGCCCGCAGGCTGTCCAAAGGCCACAGGCTGGAGCCGTGTGCCTGCTCTTTACAACTTCCCGGGGACGCGCACCCCTCTGAGGCTGGCAGTTCTCCTCCTTTCATTGTTGCTGGAAGCCTGGAAGAGTCAGTCACCGTGCTGGTGTCTTATCTACCTGCTCTCTCGGTTTTCACTCCTTTTAAAGAGGCCCAGTCTGCATCAGCCCCCTGCCACCTAGGGTGTAAAAAGAAACCCCCACAGCCCTGGCTGCCGGCCCTAACAGGCTCCTAGCAGCGCTCCCCCCAGAGCAGCACGCTGGCATTGCAACTGTTAAAGCTGTCTCTGGCCTTCTTCCTTGAGATCACTCTGATGTCACTGGTGTAATCTGAGCCGGGAGCTGTTGTTCACACTTTAAATAGCAGTGCCGGAATGATTTTGCCACAGACTTTCTGGAGAGCCAGGAGCAAAATTCCGGGAGATCCCCAAGTCGATGAGAGCGAGGCAGGGGAGCCAGCAAGCCGTCATGACCACGTCGCTGCGAGTCAGCCCGTCCATCCGCGGCTACCACTTCGACACGGCCGCCCGCAAGAAAGCTGTGGGCAACATCTTCGAGGACATAGACCAGGAGGCGCTACAGAGGCTCTTCAAGAACTCCGGAGACAAGAAAGCAGAGGAGAGAGCCAAGATCATCTTCGCCATAGACCAAGATTTGGAAGAGAAAACCCGGGCCCTGATGGCCCTGAAGAAGAGGACGAAGGACAAGCTTTTCCAGTTCCTGAAGCTAAGGAAATACTCCATCAAAGTTCACTGAGGACACCGGGCTGGAGGACCAACCGCCTCCGAGAGTGAGCACCCAGGGAGGGGCCCAGCAGGACTGAGCTGCCCAGGCGGGCGGCCTGCTGCGGCTTCCGCACGCTCCTGTCCTGTGGGAACTCCGAATGCAAGGGGACGGCCCCGAGCGGCCACCTTCAGCCCCTGCTGTCAGAGGCCGCAGAACGCTCCCAGAGGACCTGAGAACTGTCCCCGCTGGCCAGGACTGGTGCTGGGGGAGAGGGCTGGCCCGGCCGGAGCCCCGAGCCGCAGATGCTGGGAGACACACGTGGGCGCGCTCGGGCCCTGGGGCTCAGGCTCAGAAGGGCTGTTTTCCTTCTTCTTTTTCTCCTTTTCTTTCTGTCTCCTTTTCCTCTTCCTCCTCCTTTTTTTTTTGTTTGTTATTGTTTTTAAAACCAAACCAGGCAGGCAGAGGGGAGAGGAAGAAGAGAGCGAGAGTATCAAACACAAATTGTTTACTGAGCTTTTTATCTGAATGTAAACTATGGCCAAGTCTCAATGTTGTCTATTGGTATCGTTTTTAGAGATCAGTTCTGGATTATTTATTTGCATGTGTCCTGATGCCTAAAAGAGTGCCGTACAGAAGTGGTCACTGCAAACACGGGACATGCGGTGTCTGTCAAGGCTCAGGAAACCCGTCACCACCTCCTGGCTCGCTGTAAAGAGTTATTTTTATGCATTTCAAGCAGGTTGCACAAACCTAAAATAATGGGCTTCTTTATCAACCAGAAGTACTGTGAAAAAAGTTTATAATTTTTAACTTCCACTAATGCTGAGATATAAACTAATTATGTTTCTCACAGTTACTGTAATAAGCATCAGGCAGTGAATATGATACAGTTTATAAAGATGCTATGGTTTCTATAATTTATTATATGTGACAAGTGATACGCAACCCTATAATAAATTATTATAAACTTAGCTGTTCTTGGTCTGTGATGCTTGGTCTCAAAGGAAAAAATAAGATAATAAATTCTGTATATAATATACTTTTCTAAAGAATTGACTCTAAAAATAAAAGCCAATTTTAAAGTAACTTTTATATTAATTACCAAAATTTTTCAAAATTAATTCCCATGCCAAATATCTGGGAAATTTCCTGTCCCTACTAAACAATATAAGATATAGATATATAAATTCATAGACTTGCTCATCATCATTGCTGCTTATGTAAGCATGAGTAGTGAATTTTGAAAGGGTTTCTCTTTACAGTTTGGAAATCTTTCCTCTGTGATTATAGTAGTTATGGACATGTATACATTTATGTCTCTTTAAACAATGTATCTTGGAAGAAGGGTCTGAATTATTATCAAGATTTTGTAGGTTATCACTGATTATTTAACATAAAACAGCATGAGCAAAATGTGCCCTCTTTTTATTTATTTTCTCATAAAATTATAATAATGTATTTCTAAAAAGATAAACATCAATGTCCACTGTGCTTTACCAACAAAGAAATAATGATTCCATAGAAATTCAATTTTCAGAAATAATTGCAAAGCTTTTTAAAAATACCAACAACAATAAATCAAAGCAAGTAAACTACCTAAAATCTTGTGAGAGGATTATAAGTCAGGATTTTAAGCACAAAATTTTTTAAAAAGGAAATGAACTGATAAAACCTATATGCAACTTTTAACTCATTTACTGAAAATGTTAAAAATCACCTGTAAAAAGGTGGTCTTTCCAAGAATACATCCATGACAATCATGAATTGGTGTGTGTGTGTGTGTGTGTGTGTGTGCTCACTCGCGTGTGCATGCATCTGCATGTGGAAGGAAAAAGCCTCTCACCCCCACCACAGGCCACATCAATGAGAAACTCCAGGCATTTTCTTTTGAAGCACGTCTTGGATGTGAGCGCAGTCCAGAGGTTAAATTTGTTACGCACCTTCCTGACTACTCACTGTGCCCCTGCGGTTTCCAGGACCGTTCAGTGCATAGCTGATTCTCTTTTCCCATCAGCATGGATCACAATTGTTGTCTTCCCCTGTTTTATCACTGTGTTCTAATTTCAAGAGCAAAACATGGGGAGCAAATGGAAAAGGCTGCTGGGTATGATGCAGGCAGTGCAGCAGACTGCGGCGGACACGCTCTTTCGCCGGGGTGAGGAGCGAAGCGGGCGTTGCTGTGAGGGTACGGCTGTGACGTCAGCTTCACGATGCATTCACTATTCAGCGCCAGGTGAAGAGGAGCAGTGTTAGAGCAGGGGGACTAGTTCTGCTCTAGTCCATCCCAGCAGGGGTGGCCAGTCAGAGCTCAAGACGCGTCATTTAACAGAAGGCATCACAACAGTACGGGCTGAACAGCTCATGAATAACATTTGTCTCATTAGAACCATAATAACATCAATTAAATTCCACAGAGCATTTACTATTGGTCAAACAATTTTCTAAATGTGTGTGTGTTAAGTCATATGAGTGCTAAGACACAGAGAGTCAGAGTGTGTGTGTAAGCATGTGCAGAGAAACACACGTGTGGATGGTGCACGGGGAGGGTGTCTCCCTTGGATCATGTTAATCGTGTCAAGGTTTCTCAGGTGCAGCCTTTCAGGCTGCAGTGACGGTAACCCTGTGTTTGCCCCAGCCAAGGCATCGACTCTGGGTTGCTCACTGGCATGGGAGAAGGCCCAGGTTGGCTCCACCGCTCCCCTGACCCCAGGAAAGAAGCTGTGCCTGTTGGATGTGAATTCCCGAGAGAAAGGCCTGGGAGAGGTGTCTCACTTTTTTTTTCCTGCATGGTCATAGGGTAATCGGAGGACTCCACTGAATTTCCCTGGAAAACCTTACCTGCTGTAAGAGCATGACTGATCCGTGGTCTGGGGCTGTATGTCCTTTCAAGGCGCCTCGTCTAGCCTTAGAGACCACCCTCAGGGGAGCCCCGTGCGGCCCTGGAGCGGCACAGTCTCCTCACCTCCTCCCTCCTGCACCAGGAAGAGCAGGGTGCGAGCCACACGTGTGCTTTAACTCCGTCCATGCACACAGACCTGCCGGCACCTAGGAGTGCAGCCAGTGTGGCAGAGGAGATCTTTGTTTTCCTTCGCACAGGAGCTAGAAAATGTCCTTACATGAATAAAATGCAGTGGGATAGGAATTTAAACAGGGTGCTAGGAGAGGAAGGGAGAGAAATCACGTGTGTCAGGGTGCATGCTGGATCTAAGTGTGTCTGTGTGTGTGCCTGCGTGTCTGTGTGGCTCTGTGTGTGTGTGAATGTCTGTGAGTGTGTATCTATGTCTGTGTGTAAATGTCTGTGTGTCTATGTGTGTGACTGTGTGATTGTGCACGTTTGTGTGTCTGTGGCGCTGCGTGCATGCATGCACTGCTGTATGTGTGCTGGGGGATTAGCAGGAGAAAGCAGGAAGTTTTGCCCAGCCTAGAGAGATGCTGGAAGATTCCGCTGAGAATTTCCCCCAGCTCAATGCAGGAGCTGGCCGCCTAGCTGCGGCCTTTGCAAGGGGGAGGAAGGGGTGGGAAGGAGTGGGCAGAGTTTAAGAAACTTCAGTTCATTATGACTGGGGTCCACGCGATTCTGAGGGATAATGTAGACAACTAGGCTTTAAATGACAAGGCTGAGTAGTGAGTTTGTCCTGAAGGGAACATTAGGAACATTAGAAACTTCAACGAGAGAAGCAGCATTTACTGCCTAGCCATTACGTACTGGGTCCCAGGAAATGACATGATTAATATTTGGAAAGACACTGCCGTACCCAGATTGAACTGATGGTCAGGCTCTGTATGGTCTTTCCAGAGTCCAGTCTACAGGCCAGTCACCATGAGCAGCTAAGTCGCAGCTGGAGATGAAACAGAAAAGATTATGAAGAAAACATCAGACTGAGGAAACAGCAAACTAACATAGTAAATGTCAAATGTGTGAGAAATTGTGACTATGCGTAAGCCTTATGATGAGTCTTAGCGCTTAAAGAAGATTATGAATCAATGGCTCCTGAACGCTGTCTTCACTCGGATAACTTCGGCAAGCAAAGTCTGCTAATACTTTAGTGATTATCACGGGTGCATGCCGACAGGCTGCACGCCAGCGTGCACACACACAAAAGGTGGGGATGGGTCAGCTCAGGGTCAGCAAAAACTGTCCTATGGAATCTTGGCAGTGGACATCCTGTTCTGCTGAAGTTCCGTAAGGGTATACAAAAAGGGAATCGCTGGGCGTGGTGGCACACGCTTGCAATCCCAGCACTTGGGAGGGGGAAGCAGGAGGATCACCAAGAGTTCAAGATCAACATGGGCTCCATAGTGAGTTCAAGGCCGGACTGAACTGCACAGTGAGACCCTATCTCAAATAAATAAATACAAATAAAAATGAAAAAGGAGACGAGTAGGCAGAACACTGCTGTAGCCAGTTTCCCCATCTCTACTACTACTGCTATACACACACACACTCCCTCACCCTCCTGCACGTGTGTTCACACACATGTAGTCTCGGGCACACCCAACCACGCACACACGACACTGTCAACCTTCACACACACGCCCACACACACACACACACACACTCACAGGCACGCGGCAGACGCGCCCTCCCCGCCCCGACTCCCTGCTTCTTCATCCGTGGCCAGAAGCAGCGTGGAGAGCAAACAACACCAGGCTGAGCCTGGAATTCTGGGTCTTCCCGAACTCCGACTTGGACAAATTCCTATGTTATCGCTGGTTTCCATCTGTAAGGGAAAAAAGTTTGGCTTGATGACAGTCGTGGCCTCTGTTAGTTCTCCTCTGCCGGACCAGAGGAGCCCAAAACTCCCATGACACAGCCTCGCAGGGCAGGACCTCTTCGTGAGGACTCGGAGTTCCATGTACGACAGGAATTTCTGCTTGGTACAACCAAGAGCTGTGAGAAGCTTGGGATCATCGCCGGTGGCTACCAGAGGCAGCGGCGCAACGGGAGGGCAGTGGCTTCCTGGGGACACCTGTGTTCCGGACCAGGCCATCTCGGGCCATTAGCCTCTTCCACAGCCATGGTTACAGAGGCCCCGCGGCAATCTCCACAGTTGGTGAGAAGCCTAATCATCTGTGAAGTTTTAAAAATACACATTTTGAGTTCCAAACACTTTGGGCCTTACATCCAGGACTAGGTGTTTTCATAAAGAACATCTGATTTAGCAGAGCACTTTACGGTAACACTGGTCTCCCGTCACTGGCCGTTCCTGATGTAAGACCACGAAAAAGGACTTGATTTCATGCCATTAATATTTTTCTTAACCTAGTAATTCTGCCATTCATTGAAAATTATAACCAAAAGATCATATTTTGAGAAATATATAGTTATTTTGATTTTAATAATTTCAACCTGTGTAGATCAATGTTTCTGGTACTCTGTTGAGGTGTTTGCCTTCAATTTCTGCCTGATATAAATCAATTTGGATACATACATGATTCATTAAGAGAAAAGTCCTCTTTCGACCACTGCCTTCTTTCTTATTCTCCTGAAATCCGTCTGTTTATAATGCATGTCCAGATTTTCTCAGCAGAAAGGTTTCAGAGGATCCTGAAGCTGCTGCATGGTTCTAGGAGCTACAGCACCTGAAGTGCTGCTTGTGGGGAGACCGCGGGGCACCTGGGGCGATGCCCCTGCTCCCGCTCCTGCTCTTGTCAGAGTCTCCCAAGGAACTCTTTCTTCCTTTCTTTCTTTCTTTCTTTCTTTCTTTCTTTCTTTCTTTCTTTCTTTCCTTCTTTCTTTCCTTCTTTCCTTCTTTCTTTCTTTCTTTCTTTCTTTCTTTCTTGCTTGCTTGCTTGCTTGCTTGCTTGCTTGCTTGCTTTTGCAATACCAGGGGTTGGGGTGGGGGCTTGAACTCACAACTTCACGCCTACCCCACCGAGCCAAACTCCAAGCTCAAGCAACACTTTAAAAGCCAGGCTGCTGAGTTTAGTGCTTCTAAATTTCTGGGGCTGGGGACCTGCTCTCTGCATTCTGCAACCACTCCCCAGGTGAGGCTGCTGCTCCGTCAGGCTGGGAACCAACCGCTGACCCAGATTAGTCACGAACTGAGCTCAGTGTGAGGACCCAGCTCATTCCCACTCAGCCACGTTGCCCCGGTGACCTGCAGCTCTCAGCACCATTTGTATTAAATCGTTGACCTAGAGGTGATTGATCCCTCATCATGGAGCACATCATTCTTATCATCGCTAATCCAAATAATGCCATTATTTTTACTTTGCTCTAAATTGTATTTGTTCTGGGAGCTCTGACCCAATCACAGTAACCTACTGTGATTGCACTAGTACCAAAATTTCCATACAGCATCTATCTTAGCAATCACAAAATATTTTCCAAAAGAATGAAAAGCTTGTCTCCGCTTTAATGTATGTATCACTGCCTGAGTCTGGAGATTCATTTCTTAGACCACACAACTTAGTACCTTTTACAAAGGAGGCATCTAGCATTCATCGCAGGACTTGCTTATACAAGTCAGTGCATTAGCCCTGAACGAAACGTTTACCTCCCGGCAGCGAAGATCTGCCACTGAGACAACACGGGCTCAGTGCTAAGGGGAGGGGAGCAGGAAAGGAAGGTGGAAGCAGGGATAGCAGATATCTGCGATGGGTAAGGGAGAGACAACCGAGGTGGCGGGGTGTCAGGGGTGCCCTGCTCTGATTTTTCTCGGTCCTGGTCTGGGCTGTTGGACAGCTACACAGAGTGATGCACATTAAAAAGATGGATGGCACAGGGTTCAGGGCTTACAAAGTCCTGAGTTCAAATCCCATCTAGTTACATCCAAGTCTTAAGTGAATAACTTAATCTCTCTCAAGCTGACTTAACCATCTGCAAAACGGAGATAATAATACAAACCATACTCATTTGTTAGTGAGCAAAAACGAAGTACCACTGGCCATGCGACTCGAAACACAGATTTATTTCCCTGTCATTCTGGAGGTGAAGAGTTTGAGCCCATAGCTGACTCCTTCTGAGGCCTCTCTGAGGCCGGCAGACACAGCTTTCCTGGTGTCTCACACAGTCTCTTCTCTGTGCATGTCTGCATCTTAATCTGTTTCTCTAAATCAGGGTGTTCTAAACAATACGCTGAATGTTTGAATTTGTGAAAATTTATTACAGCAGAAGGCACATTAACACCCCTGAGTACGATCCACCTCGGTTTAAGCACACTCAACCCATCGCTCTTCCATCGCTCGCCTCATCGCTTTCTGGGAGGAATTCTGAAAGTCCTTCTTTGATGATCTTATTTTAACTTTATTACCTTTCCCAAAATCTGTCTTCAAATACAGTTACATCCTCTGGGGGTAAAAACGTCGAATTTTGATCGGGGGACACAACGCACTCACAGCCACTGTGCCTATCTCTTCATCGACGTGAGCATAGCATAAAGTAGTACACGTGAAAGTGCTCAGAGGTATTCTTCGCTCCTAGTTAAACATTGCAGAGCTTCTAACCCAGAGCTTAACATGGGGCAGGCGCTTCATAAGTGTTCGTGAGGTTTCTTTTCTAAGTACTGACACACACCACTTACACATAAGGCATTTGTTTGAAGTACCGACTTGTTTCCATCGCCTCTGCTTCCTCTTCGTGTCTTCAGTACCTCACAGCAGGGCTGGCTCCGCAGTCCTCACTGCCCGCAGCTTGTCCTAAGCCAGCACTCACGGGGAAGGAGCCCTGTGAGGACCCATTTCTGCCACCGAGCTCTGTTTGCTTTTCATTACGTGAACGGCTTCAAAAAGCGCTATGCGAGTGAAGGGCTTCTCTGAACACCCGGGACTCGAGATTGCTGACAGTGTCCAGTCCTGTTCTTAGTCTCTGCACCTGTAGTTAGAAATCTAAGCCCAGGGACTCCTGTCCTTCCAGTCTCCAAGTCCCACTCTACCGTCTCTATCACCATGGGGCATTTCATTTCGGTGTCGGGCACATGGGAAAATCCCACGTGACCTACGAAGCAAAAGGCAGTGCTGGTCACAGGAGTAATTCTGTATCTCTAACCCGGTACGGTAAGAATTTCAGAATAAACGGAATGGCTTAAGGAGTTCCATCATCTGTGCTCGAGAAGAGTGGGAAGCAGGGATAAAGCTGTCGCTGGGAACCAGTGCTGCTGGGTGTGGTCTAATCTGAATCAGTACAAAAAAGCTACGTGTAGATAATGCCAGCTATTAATGTGACACTGAATAATTATTTAATGAAACCAATTGACTACAATAAATCAACCAAGCAAGTGTAAGATATTATATGAAAAAAGTAACAATCTGTATGCTTTTAGCTTTAAATTGCTCCTGGTCACATTGCACAAGTGTGAGCTGGTGTTCTGACTTTCCTATTACATTTAGGAGAAGAAGACACTGCCATTTGCACCTTGCTTGTGGGATCAAAAAGGGCAAATGATTCTCCAGTGAGTATCTAGCCTGGCTGATGGATTCTGATGTATCTAGAAAGAAATCATAACCTGAATCCTGTAACCCACTGGATAGATCGGACACCTGTTTCAGTACCTATTCCTTTGTAGCTATTGATTTGTTATTCTAAAGTGACACAAGAATCTGATTTTTAATTTAAATAGTTAAAAGCTCAATGCTGCCATCAGACAGACTTGCAAAACTTCTAGACAAATGAGGCATGCTGGGTGCTTGGACAGCTCCAGGACATGTGGATGCGTCCCCACTCCGAACTTTGTTTTTCCATGAAGGACAACCAGAAACTCAGCCTTCTGGGCACCAGGTTGAGAGATATGGGAAAACTCACTCATCTGAACTGAACTCAGTATGCAGTACAAAGAAAGACCTTATTTTATTCATCGATGAGAGAAATGTAACCGCCAAGCAGAAGCACCAAATGTAAGTGAATGCAAAGAGATCCAGGGTCCTGAGGACAGCTTTGGCCTGGCCTTGATAGAGTTGGAAGAACTAGCAGATCTCCCTCAGCTGCTGATTCCCTGATATTCAGCCAGGCCACATAGCAAACCACCCCAATACTCTGTGACCTACAGTGACCCCGCTCTGTGGAGCTCAGGATCCTGTGGGTGGTGGGGACGTCCTGGCCGGGCCCACTTGGCTGTCTCCTGAAGGCTCTCCTACCCCATGGGTAGCGGAAGGTCAGGGAGAGGCTGCGTGGTGTGATGGGGACTCGTGTGTCTTGTGATCAGCCAGGGCATCTTTACAGCTTTCTGCTGTTTTATGCAATCTTCCCCCTGAGCTCTCAACCACAACTGAGCCAGAGAATCATTTGTCAAACCCCACCTTTCTCTCCACCCTGCTTAGACACTGTGTGAAGGATCCACCTGCTTTGTGGTACTGATCTTCTTAGAAATCGGGGTGCCAGGTTACCTTACTCTCGAGAAGAGCCTCACTCCAGGCCGTCATCCCTGGGGCCAGACCTAGATTAGTTCATGAAACTCAATCTTTTTTTGAATGTTTTTATGTTTAGCTAATTCAATGCACAAAATTCAGTCCCTCCTGCAGATATACTAGCTAATTTCTTCCATAGAATGTGAGCGTTGCAGAATTAATATACAGAGAATATTCATGATTGTTTTTCTGGGCTTCCTGGAGACTTCATTCTCGGTCTCACGTACCAAAGATGGAGCCAACTCTCTTCGTGGCGCTCGCGCTATGAAACACATAGGCATTCATCACGGGCCGTCTGAGCCAGCTCCTCTGAGTCTCCTCACTCTGTGGCCAGGTTTTAAAATTAACTGCCCGTTCTGTCCTCTGGCGGAGCGCTCACTGCGGGGCCCCGGCCTGAGGGAGACAGCTGACTTAGGGAGAAGAATTAATGGAAGCGCGCGGCTCCTGCAGGCAGGAAGCTCTGTGATAGGCCTTTTCCTCGTTTTGTTACCCCGCGAGCCTTGACAATAGGCTCCTGAGCCCGGCAGCCGCTCTCCCCCGTGTGATGATCGCAGCACATTTTCCCCGTCAGACGCGGAGTCTGCGGTGAGCTCCGCTCAGGAAGGGACAGGCACCGGGTCGGGGACCCGCCCTCGAGGCTCCGGGCCTGAGGGTGGAGACCTCGCAGCCAAGACGCACGCAGATCCCCGTGGCCCCCATTTCAGGAAGGCCATCTGCTTCTGCGGTTCCTTTGACCTTTTGTTAGAACCCACCCTTGACTAGAAAATGCCACGAAAAACCTGCGACCCGCAGCAGTTTCATACCCTCGTCTGAAAGCAAGTGAAATGGGTTAGAGGTAGAGGTGTAGGCGAATGCCTCTCTCGCGCCCAGCCTTAGACTGGATGTTGATGGTAGAGAAGGTTAATCTTCTTTTCAGTAAACAGTGTCAGGACTGCAAAATATTAGTAATTTCATTTAATCTTTTTCAGCATTTCTGAAAGACAAATAATATTATCTCCACTTCCTAGGTAAGGAAATGGGCTCTGGGAGATTGGCCAGTTGCTTTGATGCAGTCTAACTTCCCAAAAAGGAATACAGAATGCAATCCTAATAATCCATGTGTGATCTGATTTTAGCTCTGCTGTGTACCTTACTTTAAAAGTTCCTATTCTGCATTTCCATAGCAATAGCTGAGATTCCAAGAAACACTGGGGCTGAGGAGACCCGGCTTTTGGCCCATTCTGGTATGTGACGTGGAATGGACCACTTCATTTTTTAGATCCAACTTCCTCTGCAACGTATGGCGTAAGAACTACATGAGCTTACAGCCTTTCTTATTTCTAAATCTATAACTGTATTTTAAAATTTGGTAGGGACCTCATAGCCATTAGGATAGCTACTTTAAAAAAGAGAATAGCATTAGTGACTCAGAAGCCAATTGTCAGAGTATGTGGAGAAATAGAGACCATGGAGGACTCCTGCTTGGACCATCAAAGGGAAAAGACAGTGTGGGCACCGATGTGGTAGTCACTCAAAAGACCAAACACAGAATTAGCAAAGGACCCAGCAATCCCACTGCTGGTTATGTGCACTAAGGACTGGAAACCAGAGCTTGAGCAGATATGTGTATACTCATGTTCCTAGTAGCATTACTTGCATTACCCTAAAGGTAGGAACGATCCAAATGTTTATCAGTGAATGAATATATAAAAACACACTGTTAATGCACACATTGGAATAGGATTCAACCCAGGAAAGGAGAGGAATTCTGACATATGCTACTGTCTGGATGAACCTTGAAGACCCTGAGCTGAGGGAGGTAAGTCATTCACACAAGGACAAACAGTTCCACTGTACGAGGCGCCAAGCCAGAGTTGTAAAATTTATACAGATTAGGACTGGTGCAGGGGAAAAGAGAACTAGTGTTTCATAGGTACAGAGGCTTAGGTTGGAAAGAGAAGAGTTCTAAAGTTGGGTGATGGTCATTCCGCAATGTGAATATAATTTTTGCCCCGAATTCTATGCCTAAACATGGTGAACATGATAAATAAAACTATGATTTAAAAAAAAATGCTAAAACACATGGTACGAATTTTAGCACCAAAATTTAAATGCGATCCATTCTTCCATTTCCTAAGTATTTTGAGGAATCTCCAGAACACCGCTGGACGTACAGGCGTGAACTGCCCTGAGACACCCCTCACCATAGCGCGTGAGGCGAGAAGTTACCTGGGAGGAAGACACCTTTCCACCAAGCGTAGCGTTAGTGTACAATGCGATTCCACGTTGGGAAGAGCACAGCATGGCCAGGGAGGCGAGAGCCGGGCAGTGTGGCCGAATCTGACAGCAGGGAAGAGGCCCATGCTGGAACCAGAGACCAAGGTGGGCGGGGGCCTTTACACCTTGACAGAGGCGGTGCTGGGTTACACTGCAGTGACAGAGCTGTTGGAGGCTTTCGAGCTGCAGAATGGCAGCACTCTGATTTGTGCTTTTAAAGGTTCATTCTGGCAGCATTTGTGGAGCGAACCAGACAGTAGCAAGAGCACACAACGTGTTTCTGACAGGCAGTTGCCATAGCTGTCTAGATTAAAATAAGAGAGGATGTAGAGAGTAGTTAGGTCATGGAAGTATCAACAGAATTTGGAGATGCATTAGCTCAATCCTCTACATTTATATCTCAAACTGATCATTGTTCCCAGTGCCACAGTGACCCTGCCTGGGCCTCTGTCACCTTGCATGAGAATTTTGCTGCTGTTGCTGTATTCACAGTCTTCCACTCTTGCTCCTGAAGGCATCTTATACTTAGAAGCTAGATTTAGCTTTCTAAAATGCCACTCTACACATATAATTTCGTTACTCAAAACACTGACATAGTTTACCCACTGACTACAAAACTAAACCCAAGTTCTTTAACCTGGCATTGGGCCCTTTGAGATTTGGTCTTTCTAAACTTTAGAGCTTTGTCCCTTTAACACGGGGTCCACTGCTCATCCCCGACCACTAGCCACACCCGATGCCTCACCCCTCTCCATTCCATTGCTCCTGTAAATGTCGCTTCTCCTCTGTCCTGGATCAGAACTCGTTTCTTGGAAGATTTTCTTGCACCTTCAGGTCGTGAGAAGCTCCGTTGGCATTGTCTCTTCCCTCTGAGGACGCTGGTGTGCTCTGCCATCAATTGCTAGCAAGTGTTCCTGTGTCAGTGAAAGCAGCGATCTTATTTCCTTGGAGAGGGTTCACACCGTGCAGAGTTCGTTGCTGATGACGCTGTCCGTCATCTTGTGCTTGCCCCGCTCAGAATGGTAGCTCAGAATGAAAACGAGGCCCGTGCGACAGGGAGACTGAGAGGCAGGGCTGGGGGAAGTTCTCCAGCAGCAGAGAGGGAGGGTCAGAAATGTCTGGCATGCCGTGGATAGCTGTTAGGCAAGTGATAAGTGATTGTCAGCTTCGTCTAACTTACAGCAGAGAACTGAGTTCCTCAGGGACAGGCTCCCTTCTGTGTCGTAAAGATTGCACAGTCACGGGTTAGTTCAGTTCAGGAGATGCAGAGTGTGTTTTAAGGTGTGGACAGTGGGCTGAGAAAAGGCGGGATGAAGACAGAGGTGTCAACAGATCGTTATAGCCCGGGAGAGCAAGTACGGTGAAAGAAAGAGACACAGCAGCTGTGGCCCGGAAGAGGATGCCGCTCATGCTCCTAGCCTGGGAGTCCATTGCTGTGCGCTGACTCAGGCCGCGGTTCGAGCGAGCAGCGCCTCTCATCCCAGCGCAGCCTCTCCATGGTGCTGTCCCTGCTGTCTGCGTCTTGCACCTTGCTCTGATGGTCTGCGCTCCGGCCGCATCTGCCCAGATTGTACCGCCCAAGCCAATCCCCTCCCCCACGTTGTCACCCGGAGCCCGGTGCCAGGTCATCGTTAACATGCAGACAAAACACTGCAGGCTCTTCAGGTCTGCAGCAGGAGGTCCCGGAGATGCCACGCCTGCTGCTCCAGCCACAAGCCAGATTTAGAGTTGCAAGACTGCTGCGGCTTCCCTGAAATACCTCCGGCCCGCATTCTAACCTCCATGATTCATGAGTGGAATGAGGTATCTTCCCTGCAGGTTATCCGCCCAGCTCAGGACCGACTGTCATCGGTGCTTCTTGTCTCTGCCCCACCAAGCAAGCACTTCTTTCCCAATCTTCTCTCTCTCTCTCTCTCTCTCTCTCTCTCTCTCTCTCTCTCTCGGCTTTTTGAGACAGTCTCGTTATACAGTTCAGGCTGGTCTTGAACTCACTTTGTAGCCCAGGCTGGTCTCGAACTCACGACGATCTTACTGTCTCAGCCTCCCGAGGGCTGGAATTACAGGTGTGAGCCACCACACCTGGCTCCAATCTTCTCTTTCAACCAATCAGGTTCCTTTCGGGAAGGGCTTGGTCCACTTCTTCTCCACCCTGATTGGCATCTGTTACTGAGTTGAGCCTAATAAATATTTGTTTGATAAATTTGAACTGAGTTTAAAATATTATTGCATGTGGATGAAATAAGTGTGCATTTGTGTACCTGTACACTTGTGTACGTGCATGTGTGTGGGGATATGTTAGCCCTATTCAATGCAGGCTGACCAAGTCAAATACACAGAAAACCATGCCACCGTGTCACTACAAATTACAATAAAATACAGATTATACTTCTTGAGGTGGCAGAGAACACCTACAATATGTGCTTGGTGGAAACACTTTCTTACTTGTTAATCACTGGACTTCCAGAGCGTAAACCTATGTGCTGCACATAGCAAGTGATCAATAAATATCTGCTGAAAGTTAAATGAATGAAGAATATACGAACTTCTATTCTGTGAATAATCACAACTTTGATCCCTCAGGAATGGAGTAGTTAAAGTCATGATAACATATAGTTTAGTGGCAGAACACTTGCCCCTAACATGCACAAGGTCCTGGGTATGATTCCCCATGCCAGAAAACACCACCACCACCACCAAAAACAAACAGACAAACATCTCCATTTTGCTGGAATAAGATAAAAACATGCAAGCAAATGAACAATGACCTGGGTATTTCCACGCGAGAAAAGCAGGGCCAAAAACCTCGGAAAATCCTCCCCCTATAATGAAAGCATTCGGTTTTTTTTTTCTTTTAGGAGCATTTTCATATTTAGAAACAAAACAAAATCCAAGGTATTTTTCCATGTGCCTTGTCCTTTTTCCTCACATACCACAGTGTTCTAGATCAACAAAGATTTTATTCTGTTGCTATTAAATATCAAAAGGGTCCCACTTAATTGCAAACACGAAAGTCCTTGCCTTACCGCGCCCTCTATTTCTGCTGATGAGGGAGGTTTGCAGCTTTACTTGGTACCAAGAGAGCTCTGTTTCCTGACTATTATCATTTTGCAGGGTGGGGCAGTGACAATGCATTTAAAACACAGGAAGTTTACCATTTCACCGCCTTAAAATAGAACTTCTGGCTACAAAGACGCTTATGTCACAGAGGAAAAGTGTGAGAATTTTTATTTTCTTCAGTCAGTTGACATTGCTATACTATATTAATACATTAGGCCATCCATGGAATTAATACCACAGAAGTATTGCTTCATCATATGTTTTTTATTTGGGTGATGTTTTTCAAGATAATCTAAAGTTTTCTGTTGCCGATTCAGCATCATAATCATTACGGCACAGGTGACTCCCATGGTCAGCAGTAAACCTTTTAAAAGCTCATCTTTTCCTGTCAGGAATTATGTCGCAGCTTAATTATTTTTAAGTGGTAACTTAATATCGGGGTAAGCGCTGGGAGTAGTCTGCTAAGTGCTGCACCTACTGTTAAGCTCATCCAGACAATCTCGGTCAGCCCTCGCAGTATCCTTTGGGGCAGCCTTCATCACTTCCCCTTACCCTGGACAGAAGGAGCACAGCGACCTGGCCACTCCTCCCGCTCTTCCCCAGTCAGTCCTGGGAGTGAGACTCTGATTGCCTTCCTGACTTCAAAGCCCACACTGGCTTGTGAAGAAGACATCTTAGAAAAGCTGACACTGCCTTATTAAAATGCCACGTCTCTGTGCAAAAAACATGCCACTCTAGGATGCCTGCATTTTAGACAATAGAATTTTAATTTGTTCATTTACTCAATAAACATTTATTGGGCTTCTGCTATGAACTTGATGGTATGCTAATTGCTAAAAATAGAGATAAAATAGTGGAGTAAGGAGAAACAGACAATTCTAAGATAAATGCATTTTAAAATTGCCAGTGTTCTGCTGCTTTTGAGTTAAGAAAATGCCAATTTCATGTGAGTTAAACTAAACACATTATCCAATAAAAACAGCAGCACGTTTTATCCCAAATATTCCAACTTAGTGTTTTAGGAAAGGCAAGACCTCAGCACTATTTCTCTGAAGTTTAATGATGACACATACACAGGTAGAGGGGGACCTGGGATTCTCCTGGGGTTCTCTAGGCAGAGCAGAGCCGGGCCTGGGTGAGGCGGGCTGCGAACCCCCGGCAGGCTTTGTCCCTCGTGGGAGCTCTGAGGCAGGACCGGGGTCACCTCACCTTTTAGCCACTTTCCCCTGCGTGGAATAATGGAGAGAACATAATCTGTTTCAGAGGCCCATTCTTCAGTAATTGAGCGTACCGGGAGCTTGTTTACCCGGTAACTTCCACCCCTCTCGCGCCGAGCCCCTTCAGTCTTACTTAAAGGTGAAGACGTTGGGACCGAAACAATCAACTTCACAGTTTCCAAATACTGCACGCCCGTTGGCATCTCTCATTATGATTTTAACTCCTTCTGACTAAATTGATGTTTTGGATTTCAGAGTTGCTGCAGGGGCAGGAGGCAGTTTGCCAACATACAGGATAGTTTTTGGAGTCTGTCTTTGGTAACGCTGTTCTTGTCACTCTCCATGTCCCAGACTCCAGGGCTTCCCTGAGAAGTGCCCTGGTTCTGGTCTTTTCTCTAACACAGAACCGACAGACCACATACAAACCAATCTGGTCAATTCTGAGGTCACTCAGACTGCCACTGCACTCAAGGAGTGGCCGGCGCTGCAGGAAGTGATTCAGAACCACGGCTCCCCAGCGCAGGTCCGCCCGTCCTCTGTGCAGGCCGTGATGAAGGGCTGCCTCGCCCCCTTCCTGAACAGCCTCCCCTGCTTCAACGGCATCCAGACATGGCGAGAGAAGGGATATCGCCTGCTCGGAGGCCTTGCCAGTCTCTGAACACATGGGGGTACCTGGTGGTGGACATTCCTCCCCTGTCCTGCACCCGCCACTAGATTTCAGTGAAATGAACTAAATTCAAATTAACTGATATGTATATATATATATATATATATATATATATATATATATTTCTTACTATTTGCTGGGCTGTCTGCTAGTTTGTGGGTATAAAATGACAAGCTACATAGGTTTGATTTCTGCAGTTCTGACCCGTACAGTAGTGTTTGTGGGAGCAAACAATAACCTCAAATGAAACTAAATGTGTAATGGTTGATGTGACCATGGATCTGAATACAAGGTGTTGTGAGGGAGTATTGAGGAAGACCTGGTTTACATTTGTCCTTATGAGAAAAGGTCAGGGGGGCAGAGAACAGAAGCAAGGGGCAGAAAGGGCGGTCGGAGAGAGCAGTAGCTTGCGCTCGGTCAGGGAGGGTGAGCCTGGTACCTGGGGGTAGCTCTACAACCTGAATCCTCCTTTTAGAGTGGGGCACAGTGGGCGAAGCCTTTCAGAAAGATGAAGAGCAAAATGAACCTGTATCTTTGTTATTTTAATTTTATTTTATTAGTTTATGTTTGCAATTCATGCAGGTTACAGTTATCTTGCAAGGTGGTTACGTGTATAGTTTACAGCTTGATTTTTTCCTGATCCCTTTCCTTCCCCTCCCCCTCCTTCCTCCTCCTCTGCTCCCCCCCCCCACCTTTTTCATACTTGCTGATTTTATTTGTCTTAGCCCATGTTATGGCTACACCTGGAATCCACATCTTCAAAAGCTCACTCTGGTTGCTGTGTGCAGAGTGGCCAGGAAAGGGATGTAACGATCAGCTTTCCATTGCCATGACCAAACATGTGAGGAAAACAGTTTACAAGAGGAGAGGTTTATTTTATCTCTCTGTTTTAGAGGTTTCAGCCCATGGCCATCAGTACTGTTTTTTCTGGGCCTTGGTGAAGTAGAACCCCATGGAAAAAGGGGAGACAGAGCCAAGCTGCTTACCTCAAGGCAGCCAGAGGCAGAGGAGGAAAAGACCCAGAGCGGAAGGACAGGGGTCAAATGCAGTCCCATGGCCAAGCCCCAGAGCCCACTTTCTTGGACTAAGCCCCACCTCCTACTTCACCATCTTCCAGTAATGCCATAAAATTATGACCTCATCAGTGGATCCATTCACCCGGTGAATCCAGTTGCTCCCTTCAGAAGCGCAGTGCTGGCAGCCAGGCCTTTAGCACAGGAGGTTTCCAGGAGAGGGGCATTTCATGCGACAGTGGAAACACTGAGCAGTGTTGCCAGTCAGCATTAAGAGTGAGATGATAAGAAGAAGAGTTACGATGGGGTGGCGAGAAGAGCAAACTGCAAAATGTGTCCACAAAACACGCTGCATGCAAAGTCCTTGGGACACAGAGCCAAAGGCCAGCAAGGCAGCTCCCCCATGAGACCGCGACAGACACAGCCTGCAGCAGCGGCAGGGTCGGGGGGGTAGGGAGAGGGTTTGCAGGCTGGTTTCTGAGTCTCTGGCATTCCCTTAGGCCCTTGGATTCCTTCCTTGCCCTACCCCTGACCCACTGCCCACGAACCCAGCCTGAGCAGCAGTGCTGACCCCAGCGTACAAACACAGGTCAACTGGCCGCCGTGCCCTGTGGCCTTCAGCTGTCAGTCATCACATCCACAGCAAAACAAAGGCAGCGGGTGTGCTGAGGCCCCGAGGAGCCCCTCGTGGGGGGAGCCCTGGGGGAGTAGCCCGCCTCCCTGCAAAGGACGGAGCGAGTGTCTCGTGTGGCCCCCACGCAGAACCCTCTTCCTGAGGAACACTTTGCCCTTTGAGTGCGATTAGTAAGACAGCAATGACTCCATGCTTTAAAGGTCTCCCGGTGACCAAATTTGGCCTCTGAGAAGTGGCCCAGAACATTTTGTATGAGTCATCTCTCTCTGCCTCATTGTGGGTCATTAGTTGTCATGGAAACCACACAGCAGAGTCCAAGGGATCAGAATTCCTGGAGTTAGCCTCAAACTTACCCAAGTTTATTCAGCAAACAAGTTTGCTTACTTTGTTAATCTGTAGCTATTTCCTGAGCTGTTCAGACTGCAAGCTGAAGAACTCAGTGCTTGCCTGAAGCCTGCCCTGATCTTTCCTCATGAATCAGAACAATCAGCCCACCCTCCCGTCCTGCCCTCCGCGTGGCACTGATATTTAAAAGAATTCCAAAACACTTCCGGGGTATCTGAGTGTAGGATCAAAGTTGCTCCCTGGCTAATGTAGCAAGTACACATGTGAAAGAAATTTAAAGAGTTCTTCATCCTGGTTTTTTTGGGCTCATCCCAATCTCACGGCAAAATCACCAGCCAAATCTTGATAGCCACTGGGTTTGCTCTGGGAAATACGCACATCACAAAGATGTTGGAGAGGTTCGCCACTTGAACTTCTTTGATGATATCTACTAACCTCTGAAGTTCAGACACAAGAAAGTTTCATGTCCATGAACATCCTGCTTATTCAAAGACCGGGATGAATTTTGTGACATTTTAAGCAAAGAATGTGAATCAGGCAGACCTAGCTTTACAGACTGGTTTTAACAGCTCAGAACTGCTTCGTGCCTTTGTTTACCCATCCATAAAGTGATGACTTCACAATGCTCACAGTTCGTCATTGATACTATGCACGTTTATTGCTTTTGAAATCAAAGGTGTATTTGTTCTAACTTATTTTTATTGGTACTTGTTTGCAGTACATGATGATAACATTCCTCATGAGGAGCTGGCGCACGCACAGAAAACATCTTCATTCTTTCCACGTTCTCCCCGCACCCCTTTACCTCCCTCTCTTGGCATTCAGTGTGCAGCTTGCTTAGGTCAGGTCCCGGCAGACGCCTATCAAACGTTACTTACCTTTCCTTTTCCGCAGCACGGCTGCCCTGTGGCCACTTCCCGCTCTGGGCGCCTCCCGCGCATTTCAGCAGGATGAGGGCCCAGGGGTCAACAGAGCTGAGAGGGGGTCTTGGCTGAGGGGCGGGATAGGTTTCACGTGTTCCATCTAACTTCAGCCAAGTGCTTCACCTGGCAGGGCACGTGACATGCGGGTGAGCGCTGACCCAAACTCAGAGGACTGGAGTAAATCACCCCGGGCCCAGACGTTTTTGCTGATGGGAAGGAAGCAGCATGTGTGACTGCTAACTCGGATGGATTTGTAATTTATTTTTTTAAAGATGCACAGATGAGAGAGAATAACAGAATGTGGAGAAGGGGTAAATGTGGGGTGGAGGGACAGACCCACCAGCTGGGCCGGACAGAATTCCCACTTTAACTCAGTGCCCTGGTCTTCCATGGCCCGTGCATGCGCACACAGCGCGTTAACAGTGACACCCTCCGCGGGCTGACCGCGCCTTCCCCCTGCGCAGGCCCTGGCATCCCCGAGCACCCAGGGGCCGCTTCTCTGCCGCGCCTCGGCCTCCCGGGCATCAGCGCGGGCTTCTCGGGATGTGAGTGCCCCGTGCGGTCAGTGATCGAAGCTTCAGTGAAGGCCCTCTGCTACGGAGAAAAGGCAGATGAAATAGGAAAAGGCAGTTCAGCTGAACAGCAAGAAAGCAGAGGACTGGAGCTTGGAGACGGGGCTTGGAGAGGGAGCCCGGGGCCGTGGGGTCCGCGGCGCAGCCGTCCATCCGCTGGGCCTGCCGGGCGCGTGCGGAGCCAGCACAGAGGGGACAGGACCGCCGGCACCGAGGCCAGGTCCTGCTCCGCGCTATAAATTCAGTGACTTACAATTACGTCCAAATATGCATTTTCTAAGCCTCAGCTTATTCTTCGGTGAAACAGAGCCAACTCCACCTTTTTTAAGGGTTGCTGAAGGGGTCAATCAGACGGCGAGGGCACACTCGGTGTAGGGCCGAGCGCATGGCAGGAACTTCACGCAGAAACTTTTTCCTTACTAGAACATTGAGGCGAAATTAAATTACTTCCAAACAACTGAAGTTGAGAATTAACTGTTAGGACCCAGCAGAGGACTCGCCCACCCCACTGCGGCCGCACGCAGAGCCCACACCCCGTGCCTGGCCCGGGGGAAACCCCAGTCCCGGGGCTGAGCTCACCAGCACTGGCCGGGGCAGCCCCTGAGGCCTCCTCTGCTCAGCAGACGGAGGAGGAGACCGAGACTCGGGCAGAGCTCCACTTCAGGACGGAAGTGTGGACCTTCACGCAGGCCAAGTGAGGGAATGCTCGGCTCACAGGCTTGGGGGCGCGGGGGCGCTAAGTAGGGTCCCCTGGGATCCCCTGGGAGACTGGGGATTAAACCAGAAAGCTCACGGGGCTGTATCCTTTCGAGGGAGGCCGGGCTTGGAGGGTGCTGGGCTGGTTCCTTTAGTGATCTCAGGATGGCTGCCACATTTGTAGAAATCGCGGCTAGCAAAGATAATTTTTACAAGAAGAACTGTTTTTTGTTGTTGTTGTTCTTAAATTTTGGTAAAAGCCTGTCTAAATCAGCAGCCCAAGGGCAGAAACAAACTGGAATTTTGCAACGAAGAAGAAAGAAACAAACATGTGGTAGGCGAAGAGTAGGCAATTTTGTCACTGGTGCTGGTCAGAATCGAAAAGTTGGTTCTTTGAAAGAATAAACAAAACAGATAAGCCTTTAGCCAGACTTACCAAGAGAAAAAGAGAAAAGAAATCATGTCAATGCAATTAGAAATGAAAAAAGACAAAATCGTAAGAGCTACTGTCAAGATACAGAAGATAGCAACTACTTTGAAAGTTGTATTCGAACAAATTGACAGATATTTTGCCGAGAGTAGTTAGCTGTGTCAAAGGTCCAAGATACGCCACTCCGCCGTTTTCTTTAGGGCCACTCCCTCTGACAACTTCACCGTCCAAGGCTGCATCGGAGTCCCATAAATCGTATGTTAAAATCTCAAAAGATCGAAATCCCTAACAATTAAATTCACTAAAAATGAATTACAATCTTGGAAGATCAATTATCCCCAATGTTGAAAGTCTAAAATCTGAGATCTCAAAAGACTGCAGTTCCCTTCTAAACAAAAGGCTGTGAAGGGAGGACGCAAAGCTAGATTCCGGGAAAGGGGTGGTTCATCTTGTGCTGCGTGCAGGCCCATGGCATCATGTTAGACAGAGGGAATACTTAATCATGAAAGATGAAAATGTGAAAGTCAATAATTATTGGTGTTACTAAAGCAAAAACATCACTTAATCACACTTAATTGCAGTGACCTAGCAATAACCAGACTTTCGAAGGGACAGCATGTACTTACAAAGTGTATAGACTGCAGCCACCCTCCAAATACTAATGCAGTGTGTGGTTTGAAAATCAGAGAAGTAAAATGGAAGCAAAAAACACAAAATATCTACCCTCAAATCAGGTGCTACTTCTGCCCCTTCCCCCACAGCATCGTACATACTTCCAAAAGACCCTTTGGCCAGGTGTGGTGGTGCATACCTGTAGTTCGAGCACTTGGGAGGCAGACCCAAGAGGATTGCTATGAGTTTGAGGCCAGTTGGGGCTACATAGTGAGTTCAAGGCCAGCCTGAACTATGTAGCAAGACCTTGCTTCAAAAAAAAAAATGTGCAAAAAGACCTTCTGCCACAAAGTAAAAAGAATTTAATAAGCTCCATCACCTCCTGCATCAAAGACTCTCGCTGATTCAGTTTTCTCCTGTTCTACTAAACACACTGAATGGAGAGCTATTCGTCGTTAGGAACTTGACTGTCGAAGAAGATAGCTGTAATGGTTCGTACGTTGTGTCAACTTGAGAAGTCTAGAAGCTTCACTAGGTAACTCAGCTGTCCTACATCCTCGGGTGCGGAGTAGGTGCCCTTACAGCTCTAGGGTGCTGTTCACTGTGTCCACTTGAGAAGTTTAGAAGTTTAACTAAGTGATTCAGCAGGGACCAGGCTCCTCACTTTGTACACATCCTGAGCCTGGGCCAGAGGAGGGCCTGGGGATGGTGTGGGTGCTACCCCACCAGAGGGCGGGTGGCCTGCATACCATGGAAGGAAGGAAAGAGGCTTGTGTTTTTCCCTTTTCACTGTTGTTGCTTTTGCTGTTTTCTGCTGCCATAAATATTGCCCCTGTGCCGCGACACTCTGTTTTGGAGCCAGCTGATCATGGACAGAAACTTCCGCAAATTGTGAGCTAAAAGAATCTTTTGTTCCTTAACTTTGGGTGTTGGGTATTTTGTCCCAGTGATGAGAGAAAAGTAACTAAGACAATAGTTTTCCTATATTTACTACTAAATCTAACATGGACAAATTAATGCGTATTCATTTTGGCTAATGGATGCCACCCTCAAAATTGTCCCCACTATTTTTCAGTTATCATCAATCCATGCCCTTATTTGATACAAAAATTCTAGAATGTACCCACTCGGTTATGTGTCCGTGACTGGGAAGAGGGAACACGTGGTAAGTGCTTATTTGAAGACTTGCCGGACTTTGAAGAAGGAGTTCAATTGAATTCCAAATTATAATGATGGAATTTGGTACAATCAAAGTTTCTAAAAGTAAATTTGAAATTATACCATTAAAGTTTGACTTTTACATTCACCCTAATTCATTTGGTGAAAAATTCAAATGAGTGGATTAGCAGTGCAATAGGGCAACAATGAAAACTTCCATTCAAAAATATGTCATTTGTCTCCACTGGCATTCACTATAGCTGGTGAACTTCCAGGGGCTGTTAATAAATAAAAACCCAACTTCATATTGAAAAGAGCCCATGGAGTTATTGGTTGGAAAATAATGTTGTGTACAGTAGGATAAGAAGACAGTTACACAAAGGTGTCAGCAGCATTGTCTCTGCTAAAATTTAGTAAGAAATACTCATGTCAGTGTATATCAAATCATAGAATTTCAAAAGAGCAAAAAATTATTTTTCCATAATTACCATTTTTAGATTTTGATCTTTGAATATTTCGGGATTATGACACCCTAGAATGTGTCTTTTGCTTTGTGGGATTAAGAAATGTGCCTTTGACTATACAGCAAGTACACAGGTGTGATATGACCCTGGGTTTGTTTTCCCCCAAAGCATATGTTCTTTGGGAATGTTGTCTACTGGGTGGTGCAGCCTGTGTATACAGAGAGTATATGTGATTTGAGTCACAGTTCCTACACTTACAAGACTTACAGGCATTCTTGACTTCTCCGAGAGTTGTGTTCTACTGATTGTCTACTCTTTCTTATAACAGGACTGACAGCACTCTGTGCCATTGCTTAGAAAAATTAAGACGGCATGACTTCTAGGTCATTAACAAGGGTGGGGAGTTGCACTGAATGTAAAATCTCTTACATTTCAATTATTATTATTTTATTTATATTTTCTGTGACGAACTATGTAATGTTGCTAAATAGTTTTCCTAGACAGCAGGTATTACTGTGTGGCAGTTGACGTAAATTTCCAAGGTAGGATGATTTATCTGGTCAGTGTGGAAACCGAGTCAGGAGAGAGCAGAGCTCAGCAGGCTTTGTTAATCACCCCCCGAATCAGTGGTGCAGCCTGCTGAGCTGCTCTGACGAGGACTTCCCGTGTCAGGGCGCGGGTCCGCTCTTCGCAGTGGACTCAGATCCTCCGAGAATGCTAGTTAGGCTACATGGCTATTAAAGCTCCTCTTATTATGGTTTTAGCTGAGATGCTTCCTCAATTATGAGTGAGAACATGATTGAAATAATCTGTTATTTCCAGCCAGATCTTTCTTCTAAGCTCCTGATTCTTAAATGAACCTGAAAAGTTGAGAGTTATGCTTCGCATCACACAGCAGAAGTCCCACACTTATTCCAAACCAGGCTCTCAGTCTGAACTAGAACTGCACAATACCCGCGCCTCCTTTGGTTCCCAGCCTCATTTCCCCTACTCTGTCCTGGCCCACGTGACGTCTGTCATGCACACTTCTTCCCCGCTCTGGCGTTGCACATCACGTGTCCGTTCAGGCACCTCCTTGTTAGCACCAGAGCCTTCGCGGTGCGAGCACAGCAGGAGAGGAGGCCACGCGTCTCTCTCATTCTCCTTAACGGTGCCTGGTGTGGTGCAGAGCAGGCGCTAGTGCGGATCTGGGGAGTTAGCGAAGAGCGTCGCATCGTATCTCAGAGGCTTAGAGATGCTACGTTGTTATTTCCGAAGAAGCTGGGAATCTTCTGCAAAAAGAAATTGCTGTGATGCTTTAATATAGAAAACGTTTCTGTTAAAAGTGACTTGTTTGCTGAAAGAATTCAGAGATAAAACACCTGACAGTGCAGAAGTACTATGCTGTTTTTAAAACCGGAGTACAAAATTGTCTATCAAGAGATCAGAGTAACTGGAAAAATGCTAGACAACACAAAGAAAATTTTCTTAATGTTTATTTATCATGAAATATAGGACTGGGGACAAGACTCAAAGTCCATTAAGCATGGTACAGACCTGTAATCCCTTCATTTGACAAATCAGCAAGTCTGTGTAGTTGATTTGATTTTGCCCTCACCATAGTAGTCACCTTTTTGTTGCTGGGACAAAGTATCTGACATACACAGTTAGGTAGAGATCAGGCTTAGTTTACCTTGTGGCTCCAGAGACTTCATCTATGGCCAGCTGGCTACAGGACGGAGGTGTCAGGGCTGGAGGGCAGTGCGGGGAGGGGAACTGCTCACCTCAAGGGATCCGGACAGCAAAGACCAGGAGAGGAGCTTGAGAGCAGGGGACTAGGGGCCTGACCCAGTGCCTAAGGCCACACGCAGTGGGAGTGTGCTTCACTAAGCTCTCGGGAGCTTTCAAACCAGTTAAATTGACAGCCGAGATTAGCTGCCAATCTACTAACGCCAGATGCTAAAAGAGATATTAATCCCTGACTCCCAGTTCCTGACCCAGTGTTTACTACGTTTTACTACAAGTTTTTTGAAAAGTTGTATGGACTTTATTATCTTGTGCTATATCTCAACAAAAAAGGGCAGAAACAATAAAGTTTAATGAATTTAGGGTTAAGCAGTTAGAATTTAAAAAATGATTTTAGTAGAATGTCCTCTGCTCTAAAATAGAGGAAATTCTCTATTTTTTGTATATATATGTACATGTACATTCACAAAATGGCATAATTCTTAAGCACTGTAAATGAGTTTGCCTTGCTGTGCTCTTTAATGTGATATAATCCCATCACATTAATGGGATGTGAAGCTTTTTAATGTTACATAATCCCATCTGTTGATTCTTGATATTATGGAGCAAAGGAAACAATCAAGAGATGGCCCAGAGCATGGGGGAACATTTTTGTCAGTTACTCTTCTGATATCTAGAATATACAAAGAACTCAAAAAATTACCCTCCCCATGACCCAATCAAAAACTGGGTAAATAAGCTGACTAGGCACTTCTCAAAAGAAGAAATGGACAATAAATACACAAAAAATGTTCAACAGACTCATTAGGGAAATGCAAATCAAACAACTCAGATTCCATCTCACGCAGTCAGAATGACTATGACTGAAAACAGAAAGCAAATGCTGATGAGAATGTGTAGAAATAAGAATCCTTTTACATTGTTGGTGAGAATGTAAACTAGCTACAAACACTAGGGAAACCAGTATGGAGATTCTTCAAAAACCAAAAATAGTAATTCCATGTGACGGCTCCTCAGTATACCCCAAGAGATTAGATATCATAGTATAGCGATACATACACACCCACATTTATAACTGCACGATTCACAGTGGCAGCTAAGCTCCAGAAATAGCCTCGATGCCTGTGAACACGGCAGGAGATAAAGAACATGTGGTGTCTAAATGCACAATGGAATGTTACTCACCCATAAAGAAGAATAAAATCATGTCTTTTGCAGGAAAATGGATGGAACATACGCTAAGTAAAATTAGTGAGACAGAAAGTTAAATATCACATGGCTTGTTTTATATAGGAAACATGAAATATAAATACATAAATGAATCAAAAGAGATGATAGGAAGCAAGAAGGCAGACTTTTGGAGTTGGGGGTAAGGATCAAGGGATGGGGAAAGGTAAGGAGAAGAGGGGTAAAGGGATTGGAAATGAGCAAGCTGTGTTATATACATGTGCCATTCCCAAAATAAATACCATTACTCTGTAGTGCATACATACAGTAAAATAAAAAGAGAACACTACTTATTAATGGCTATATTTTGGAGTTTCTTAAACAGCAGCTTAGCCTGGATCTAACAAATTATAAACTATTTAACTAAATGAAAAGTTACTATAAAGAGCACATAATATGATATAATTTTCATAATGAAATGATTATATCAAAAAGCAAGATTATATAAGAACGAGAAAGAAAGGAAAGAGAGAAGCCACCAATCCATGAAAAGATATGGAGGAGACTTAAGTGCATATTGCTAAATAAAGCTGGATATTGATGGTTCCAGCCTCATGTTGGTTTGGAAAAGGCAAAACTGTGGAGACAGTAAAAAGGTCAGAGGTGGCCACAGAGGAGGAGGGATGTATAAGTGGCGCATAAGAGATTTTTTCAATAGAGAATAAATACATAACATATTTACAGATAACCAAGAGTTAACTCTGTAGGAAATACTATGTTGAGAATTTCCTAAACCATTGCAAAAGAGGTGACTGGATGACACTGGCAGAAGGTACAGGGATGAAATCTCAACCTCTTTTATAAAGGGAAGGGAAATTAAAACCTGAAGAATTCAAGAGCTCATCAAATCTGTACTGATTTCCAGGAAGCAATAGGAATTTTAACATTAGCCAAAATCATGACCCTTGAGAGGCAAAATCCTTTCCTGCTTTAATTTACAGATGCTCTTTGACAGTAAATAGCTCATTAAAGTCATTCATCCAATTAACAAATGTTTTTTACTCTATCATATACCATTGTGTTAGGAATTGGAACAGTTATTGGTTAAGAAAAACTCAAACTTTCAATATTTAGAAAAGTAAATATAAAAAAGATTGTGAAGTTAATAAGTAACTAAGTTTCCTTAATTTAATGATTGTCCTTCCTGACATTCTGAACTTTCTGAGAGTTAAGTGATCAGAGAAAGCCGGGATATAAGGGAATCATTTGGATGAGTAAAAGAATGATTTTAAAGATATGTTGTAAAATGACTTTATGCAGTTCCGAAAGCCCCTGGAGGAGTGCTCTGTAGGGTAGGATCACCTGAATCACCTTCTAGAAGACGCATGGAAACACAGGCCCTTGGGCTTCATCTTCAGAGATTCTGATTTATTGGTGTTGGGTAGGATCTAGAAATTTGTATTTTTAACAAATTTCCAGAAGCTGATGTTGCCGCTGGCTTTGGCCCGTATGTTGAGTAGTACTATTACAGACAAAATGCTTTTTATTAACAAGCTGCACACAGAGGAAGAGAGAAAGAGACAGAGGTATAGAGAGAGAGACAGTGAAAGACGGGGAGGGAGAACAAAATTAAGGTGTCTTACACATGCATTACTATAGCATAAGAGCATTTGTGTATAATTTATGCTATTTGCTCTGCAGAGCTAAGAAGGGCAGGCGATTTTACCCTGTGTTATTCGTTTGGGCACCCAGTGGTTTGATATGTGTGTTCTGAGAATCTAAGAGGGCGACTGTCATCATCTGATGTGTGCTGAAGACAGAGTGTTGAGCAAACCACGCGGAGCGCACGGCCACGCAGGCAGAGGCCACGCCGATAGCCATGCAGCACACACAGTAATCCAGAGCTGCATACAGCGATCACATCCTATATGGCAAGCGACATTCAAAATGTACCAGGAGAAAACAGAATAGCAGGAGGCTGCTTTCTATCCGAAAGGCCAGGGCACCTCTGAAACCGCCAGGACGATGCGTTAGTGAGTGAGAGAGCTGTGACAACCTCCAAATCCATTGTGCTGTCCCTCAGGATGCGCAAGGTCAGGCCGTCACTAAGTCAGGGACAGGACAAGGCTCTGGGACCAGGAAGCGCCACAGTCCGGGGCCAACTCTCAGGAAGACCCACGCCCAGGAGGTGCTTGCTGCCGAGGAAAAGCCTGGCTGTGGGAAGCTGGAGACCCCTTAGCAGGGGGTTCGGAGTCATCGCTTCGTCGGAAGCACTCAGCCAGAAGACCTTCAAAACAAGCAGGAAACGAGCTTGCTGTTTCAACATACTAGGCGTCTGTCCGCCTGTGCTGGTACTTACTATTCCCTTCTCACAGATGAGCGAACGCACGTTCACAGAGGTTAAGTAACAAAGCCAAGATCATCTGTCTTGGCAGAAATGGGTGAAAATCCATCTCATTCTGACAGCAAAAATCTGATCAGTAGCTCAAAGCCAAGTAGATTCAGAGTTCTAGAGAAATTTCAACAGTTCCCGAGAGACCAGGGCTTTGAGGCAAACTCTTGAGTCTGACAGGGCACAGAGATGAGTCTGAGCATTTCCAAGTAGATGGAAATAGAACCATGGAGCATGCTTAGAATACACGGTGGAACCCATGCTTGAAGACTGATTTAGCAAGTCTGGGGTGTGGCCTGATATATGTACACACACACACTTTTTAGGAGATTCCTGGGTCATTTTGGAGCCCAGTGAGGTTCTGTTCTGCAAGTTAGCTATTTTCAAATCTGATTAGGAAAACAGGAATAAGAAAGGAGGTCAACATGGCTGGAACCAGTATAGAAATATTTTAACATTTCCAGGGAGAAAGTTATGTCATTCTATACAACCCATTTGCTCAAGATTTCTAGGTTTATCAGATGCAAAGACAACATTTCTAAGAATTATGATGCTGAGCAGACAGTCCTAGGTAACATACCTCCGTTCTGCTGCCATCCTGGCAGATCTGCCCGTGTCAGTGGATTCGTGATGATCGCTCTTCCTTGGACTTTGCCCCTTGCAGTCTTGTCATGCTTGGATTTATGTGGCCTGGGATCTGACACGGGATGGTGGTCACCATCACACGGAGCATGGTGGTCATACCGGTTTACTAAAGCTTCATGAAACCCTCTTGCCCATACCAAGGCCATGAAAAAAGGACAAGTTGCCAAGTAAAGAGAATTATCTAAGGATAAGGGTGAGTTCTTAAAAATATAATGCCTGATTGTACAAAATAAGAAAATCTTATGGAAGAACCATAGCAAAAAAAATTGAGAAAGTTTCTCAAGAAAGAGAACAAACAATACAATTAAAAAAACAAGATAGAAAAATATAGGTGTAGAGGAGGTTAGTCAGTGGGTACTGAGTCACAAATCAGCGGGCACTGAGATGCTCTGGTGTGCTATTGCTCGGAGAGCGATGGTAGGTAACAATTCTGTAGTGCGTACTTCAGAAAGCTAAAAGAAAGTCTTTTGAAAATTTTCAAATTAAAAAATTTCAAATGTTTGAGAAGATAATGCTCAACCTGATTTAAAATTACATAGTGTAATATATTGAAACATTACATAGTGCTCCATTTATATGTACAATTTTTATGATTTATACACCACTTAAAATAATTTTTCATCAAAACTTTGAAAAATTAAAACTCAGTGCAAATGTCCTTTATATAACTCATTAAAGTAATGGAAAATTAGAGGAAATATATTAAAGAATAATTCATGAAGATTTGCTAGAATTGAAGGATATTTGTTTTTAAATTTAAATGACTTGGCAAATATCAAGCCAAATGAATTAAAAACATGAAATGTCAAAATTATAAAAATTCATTGAGGACAAGAATTTCACAAGATTTCAAAAGAATAAGAACAAGTTAAAAAAAATCATTAATCTTCTCCAAAGCTAGAAAACACCACCCTAAAGATCTGGAAGTAATGTTGTATCTAGAATTCTGCAGGGTCCAAGTTGTCAATCAAGTAATAATAGACTAAAGGCAATTTCATACAGGAATCATGTCAAAAGGTGACTTCCATGAGCATTTTCTGTTTAAGTGCTAGAGTGTAGGCTCCCACAAGATGAGGAAATTAAAAAGAAAGAAGACCTAAGTGTCACCAAGCTGGAACCCCAGGTGGTCATGCTATGAGGCTGTGGCAGTACCAATCCAGATAGAGCATTTTGCCAAACTGTGGTTTTTGGATTTGTGCGTGTATGTGTGTGTGTGTGTGTGTGTGTGTGTGTGTGTGTGTAAAGGGACATTGGTTTAAAAGACATGCCTTTTATACTCATTTTTCATGTATGCATCTTTCAAGTAATAAGCATAGAGGGCAAGACAACGAAAACAAAATAAAGAAGCTACAAATTATAGGGTGGGGGGTGTTAGAGAAAACAACCAAAATACTTGGCTGATAAAGAAAATAAATAATTGTAAGATTCACAGAGCTGAGCATCTACAGTTAGTTTTATATCATAATAATATAATCGCACACTAGAAATTTAGCTGAAGATGTGGCCCTGGGACGAAGAGACCGCAAGCTGAGGGAGTGGCCGCACAGGAGCTCCCCTTGTTCAGCGCCAGGACTCCAGTGGGTGCCTCACATTAGGGCTGGCCCCACTCCGTGTCTTTCCTGTACACGCACACCTATGACACAGTTTAATTTACACATCAGGCGCAATAGAGATCAACAATGAGTAATAACAAAATAAACAATTGCAATAACATACCATAAAAAAATCGTCTGCATTATTCCTGAGCTTTGAGACCATTTTTAAAGTAATATAAGCTCCTTTCTACATAAGCACTGAGATACTACTGTATCAGCTGATCTGCTAACCCAGCCAGCTAATAGTGTGACACCAGCAGGGGGCTGGACAAAGCCATGAATCGTGGCCCTGGCTAGATGGAGTGGGGTGGTGTGGGATTTCATCACGTCGCTCAGAGCAGAGCTCAGTTTAACACGTAAATGGCTTATGTTTCAAATTGTCCTTTTCCATTTTCAGACTATAGTCGATTACAGGTAACCAACAGTGTGAAACTGAGAACCGTGGGTAAGGACAGGCTTGGTAACTGTTAAACTCTCTCCTAAGAAGCAGGGGTGCGGAGCCCTCAGTGCCCTCTGGGAACTACCCTCGAGGCTTGCTGGCCTCCTCATTTAACCATCACAATTCGCTGGCCGGCACCGCCCGTGTCCACGCCACACACAGAGCCTGAGACTCAGGGACAGTAATGTGCCCAAAGTCACAGAGCTGGGGTGGAGCGGTCCGGGCAGCCGCCCCGTCTTCAGCTCCAGCTTCGCATTGTCCCTCACGTCAGCAGCTGCGGCCAGCAAGTGATGGATTACGGCCATAAATGGAAATCAGGAAATCGCTGTGTAAATAGAACACAAAAGGCATATACAAAAAGAAATCGCAGTCCAGCCTAAGTGACTCTGTCTCAGGGACACGGCCGTGAGCGGCGACAGGGATGCCGGGGAACCCGGTTTGGCTTAAAGGCCTTTGTACACTTTTAATTTTATGTGCCTAGATTACTTTGATTACAAACAAAAGCAATTATTTAAAAGGGGAGTCTTCAGCCAGGATTTAGACGTCTTGCAGCCAAGGCTTAACATCCTTTATAACTTGTGGTTGCTAAAATTATCTGCACTTATATGCGGCACGCAGAAGACTACTTAAGGTTTGACCAAGCATAGCCACGATTCTCCCTTAGCCATTGGAAACGGTAACTGCTGTGAGAACAGGCGGCCGTCCTGGGACAGGGACAGGTAAATTGATATTCCAGAAATATCCCCAAGATGGAGGCTGACAGGAATTAAAGTCATCTCCTGCACTCTCTGCCTGGGACAAAACGCCGGACACCTGCAGTGTGGAGCGGGAGGGGTTTATCTCGGTCTCGGTCCCCAGTCCCCGTCAGGCCGCGAGGCAGAAACAGCGCCGCAGAAGGGCGGCGGAAGGACACTGCCCGGCCAGTGCTGTCCGTCGGAAGGCCGAGAGGGATGCGCAGAGCGGGTGCAGGGACCGTCCTTTCAGGCCACGCCCTGCCAGGCTCCGCTGTGAGCTCACTCTGACGCGGCCACGGGCGGGCGAGGGGATCGCTCTGTGAACATCACACAGGAGACCTCGGGGGCACATTTTACACCCCATCCAAACACCCCCAGGACCCACGGCTCTCCCGCCCCTTCCCGGCCTCTCTGTCGCCCTAGCTCCCCTTTCAAGGTTCTTGGGGCCACTGTCAAAGGCAGGAAGCAAAGGCAGCAGGGACCTTTGGCACAGCTCGGAGAGGCAGTTCTGCGGTCCTTGAGCTGAACACCCGAGCTAAAATTAGAACTCTGCTATGAGGGGACGAGGGTAGGCCCTGGAGAACTATCTCGGGTAGGGAAATCCAGTGGAGAGGACTTTTCAAGTTTGAACGTGAACAGTTAGTCTGCTAATAATTTGGAAAAATATAGACAAGATTGTAGCCACTTGCCTGTTTTCTTTTTAATATCTTAGGATAAAAGGAATTTTTCTTAGATTCTTACCGATGATTTACTTAAGTCTCTTACATGGAGCGCCTCAAACACGTTTTTAAGCATAAGATGCTCCAGAGCGCACACGCATTTTCATGGAGCAGGCTTGGCTAAACAGATTGCGAAAGAAGGACTTCAAGGAAGAGCGATGGTCTTCGATAATTCAGAATTATTTAAATGGCTAAGACTAGAATGGAACTGAAACCGAATCGGAATGATGGGCTTAAGAGATTTAATTTTTTTTAATCAGAGAAAAATGACAGTATAACATAATGAAATTTTTCTGGGTTAGAGATGTAGCTCATCAAGGATTGTAATCACCTTTCTCTTATTGTACATTCAATGTAATAACATACAGTTTTGGTGCTTAACAATATTCCTTTTCTTCTTTAATAAAAGATATTTATTTGAATTAAAAAAAGATAGAGATGAGCTCAGTGGTAAAGCACTGGCCTGTAATCTGTGAGGCCCTTGGTTTGAACCACAGCACCGCAAACAGCAAACACACGCAACAACTTTCTAGGACAAATTCGAGAGCATCTATCTTTTTGAAATCAAAGAAACTTGAGGCCTAGCTTAGAGGAGCAGCGTAAATCCCATCTTCTTGGGGAAGTGAGACACAGACAGAGACTCACTCGCCAGGCGTGACACGGTTACAGGCAGGGTTTCCTCGGTGTCCACTGATCCCTGAACAAACACACCGCACTGGACACACTCAGAGGGAAGACCCCGAGGGCCTCGGCGTCCTTGGGTGGCGGCAGGCCCAGTGGGTGTTGAGAATTGCTGAGGTGCTGACGTCTGGAAGCGGGTGAGCTGGAATGCAGTCAGGAAGCCCCTGCACGCAAACGTGTCTGGAAAACTGCGTCAGCAGGTACTGGGAGAAAGGGACATGAATTTGAAAGACTCCATACTTTGTCCAAATTCATTATTAATAAATATGTAATTTATACTTTATCTTGTATCTTTTTTCTTAAAGTGAGCATATGAAATCGTAGATCTTAAAGCCCAACAAAATCTCGAACTGCAGAACCACTTGGGTAGAGACCTCATTGGGCATTATTATAATTTTCAATTGAACAAACTGTAACAGTGGAACTTCAGAAATTGCAACAGTTTATCGACAATACTATTTAAATGTCTATTTCCTGCCTAATAATTATCTAAATATACTTGAAAATTAAACATTTTAAGTGGTCATTTCCATTACAAAATGATTTTTTACTCTTTTGCAAAAGGCTGAATAATAAATAGCCTGTGTAGAGTGAACACAGCCATGGACACCATCTAGATGAAAGAGAATAGTTGTCCACTGATAAAACTTTATTTACAAAACCAGACTTCAGGCTTGATTTGGCCCACAGGTGTTAGTGACCAATCCTTGAGCTAAAGCTGTATTAGCTCGTGTTTCTCACCCTCAGGGCTGCTGACGGCTTTGGCTGTATAATTGGTCCACTGCTGTGCGCAGAGGTCCAGCGGCATTGCTGCCCACCCAGTCACTAAACGTGGACAGTGCCCTTCTCTGACTTTCCACACATTGCAAAATGTCCCTTGGGAGACAGTCAGCCTCGCTTAAGGACTGCGATTTAAACGACGGAGTTTTAAAACACGTGTGTGCTTTGGACACAGTGAGGGGTGGCAGGGGCTGGGACTTCATTTAAGTAAAGCACAGGGCTCTGTGTCCGACTGCACATTCTCTGTCTCTGAACATCCCCCCCATCCCCTCCCCTCGGGAGAAGGTTCTGGGTCATCGGCATTGAGAAAGTCCTGCCTGTGACTCAGAAATGCAAACCCACCTTCCTCTGTCTATGATGGCCTCGGTTTTATTTACAAACCCAAGATGCACAGCACCAGTTTAATGTTTATATTATGTAAACTGAGACTCCGCCGTTCGTAGCCATGGCATCTGACTGCTGAGTCTAATGCTTTATGTGACCAATCACCTCTAAAGACCTAAACTGTAGCTTAGGTGTAATTCCTGAGGGTGCATATTTTATACAGTCTGGCTTTTAAAAATTCAAGGACATATAGTAGTAAATTTTGGGAGTGCATGTGGAATAACTCAAATTCTATTATCATTGATCCTTTGTAATACCTAATTCAATATTATCTGTGATTCTGCACCTTTAAAGAAACAGGAGGACACAAATTCATTTGCCAGAAGCACCCACTATATTGGAAGACTATAAAACATGGATGGTGAGAAATAATTCTCAAAGTCAAACAGTAAGTTTCTTGGTGCTATATTGTCCCAAAGGCTGGCGATACGTGGTTAGAAACACTCTGGGATAATTTCTGTGCTCCTTAGAAATGCAGAGGGCAGAGCACATGCCATGAGTCTCCTGCCTATTTCTATTACAAGAAGAAAAGGTACTCATGTTTGCTTTTCATTCTTGGTAGGTGCAAGAAAGCTTGGGGCAGTAACTTTTCAAGGAGGATCTGCCGCAGTGTGCCATAGTACGGCAGGAAGAGGCGACTTCACCACTGCCTTCTAAATGAGGCTTAGCTTTTAACAACTCTGCTGCTTAGAGGTGTTTCTAGCACAGAAAACAAAAGCTTTGTTCTTCTTGCTCTTAAAATGTCCTTTCATAATAAATCTTTGTGCACTTGACTGTGGAACTCAGAGCTCTGGATTCCCTAAGTAAATAAGTTAGATATAATTAAGTTTCTGATTAGAAGATTTACAGTTCTGTTCCTTCCAGTTTCCCAGGTGAGTGCGCCATCACTGAGCTCAAGTGAGCGGCTCCATTAATTCTGATCTTGATGCAAAACGGGCCCTAAGAGCCCGAGGGGGCTGCAGCAGATATAGAAGAGCTGGACAGAGAACAATACCTGCCAAGACCTCCACGCCCTGCTCCACAGCTAGGCTTTCCCTGCACGTCTCTATCTCTGGAAAAATCAGGCCTTCCGAGTGGCAGAGTCAGCACGCATTTGTTTCCAGGTTGGGCCCGCCCTGTCCAGATGAATGAACCATTTGTCATCCGAAGGAACAAAGGAAGAAAGTCTATAGTGAACGTGCCCCTGGAAGAATCTGCTTTCTCCGCCGCATTCCTGAGATAAGCCCAGATGCATTATACAGAACTCAAGAGCTCAGTCAAACAGGGCCAAGCAGTTTGCACCGGTGTTACGAGGCACTATTGAGACATCTGGGAAACTCCAAGGCTCCTGTTTGCTTTTCCAGAAGACTGTATTCCTTGACATATGTGGTTCCAGCGTTTGTTCACACTCACTCCCTGCACCGTGTGACTAATTGCCCTTGCAAGGGTGGGACTTCAGAGAAGGAAAAGGCAGACTCACCAAAAGAACGCTACAGGAGGAAAAGCTCCTTGTTCTATGCCCGAGGACCTGGTAGCAGAGATTAGGTTATTTTTAGCTCTGATATTATGCCTGGTTATACAACCTGCCTGTTTGCTGCCATTAATAAGAAAGAGCTCATAATTAGGGCCAGGTGCTAGGACTAAGCAAAGGCATTTCTTGTTGGGCAGGTTTCGTCCCCCCAAAAATGCTCAAAAGTCTCATGAAGAAATCTGGCCTTTAAAAGAATTTGTTCTCTGAGTGATAATATTGCTGGCTGGATTCTTTGGAAGTCAGAAGGTGAGAAACGCAAGTTTGACATTATAGCTCTTACTGAATGATGCCCATCTGAAAGGCGTGTACCACAGCAGAACTCTATTTCCAGTGAGCTGAATGACTAAGGGTTTACAGTTTCTTCCTTATCCAGGTCTGTAGGAAACCAGGAGGACGAAGCCACCATGTATACTCAGCCCCACCTCTATCAGAAAGCAAATAACCTACTTGCACCTTGGCATGGGCGGGGAGAGGGAGCTGGATTTTTCACACAGGAAAATGTTCTCCGTTGATTTCTGCTTATTTTTTAGTAACCATATCATCTACATTTTAGTCACTGCTCAATCTCAACAACTGTAGCAATGTAAGAGAGGGGCTTCTTGGAAGAGAAGAGAAAGAGGAAAGGAGGGAGGACGATTCGGATGCAAGAGTACAAGCTGCACCACCCCATCCAGACCCCGCTGAGTCTCCCCACATGGCAGAGAGGGCCACTGGCCCCATTTCACCTGCTAGGCAAGAAGAGAACATGAGGCAAAAAACATCTTTTAAGACTCCAATACACTCTCAAACTCTTAAGTACAGACCACTGTGAATACAGGGTATTCGAATATCAGAAAAGGCAAGGGCTGAAGCTTGCTCTTCTGAAAACCTTACTCTCAATGTTCATGCACGCTGACCGCAGACCTTCTGGCTGACCTCCCCACCCCATCCGTGTCCTGTTCACTCTATCTTTCAGCTTCTACAGTGATCTCTCCAAAACATATTTTACCATTCTTTCCTCCACCTAAAATGCATTGCCTTTACCATAAGCTGGCAAGTAATCAAAACGGGGATCACAGAGCTTCTTAGGGGTTGACTTCCCCTGACTCACCCTTCTCCCCATCTCCTCTCCCTCCCTTGAACTTTGACCTTCAACAGACCAAACAACTTCAGTTCCCTAACACATGGTGATTCCACTGTCATCTCCGTGTAGCTGCAAACTTTCCTTCCGCCCTGGGCCCTTGCACCCTAACCCTTCCCCGGAACACCTCTAATCGTCATCTACTTAATGAAAGGTCATCCTCTCTGAAAGGCTGTGCTGCAGACGAGCGTGCCACGACTCCCAATAAACTCATTCTCCTTCATTCTTCTTTGTTGCCAGTTCACTTTCCTATCTAGACCTCAACAATCCTGAAACCAGGAAGCGCATCTACTCGCCTTTGGTGCCAGGTGCCTGCTGCATCCCTGTCCCCCAGAAGATGCCCGCCATCGGCTACGAGAATGAACGAACAGAGCAGGGAACCGACCCTCCCAGGAGCCGGGCTATCTGTCCGACCCTAGTGCCTTCCACACGGCTGGCACCACTCTCCGCCTGCCTCTTTCCCCTTCCTACGGAAGTGCCCACGCTTTACACTCCCGACACCCCCAGATTAACTTCTCACTTACGTCCCACAAAACCACTAAACCCTCTGTGCTCCCGTAGCTTCCAGAAAATCACCCACTTAGCCCTCAGCCTTTGTAGCCCTTCCTGTCTCCAAATCCTCACGGGAATGCTCAGGACACTTCGCTCATCAAAGCTTCCCCTGCCTTAGTAGAAGGATCCAAACTTCCCAGCACCCGGGATGGAGAGAGGAGAGCTGAGGAAGGTGGCAGGAGAGGAAAAATGTCCCCTACCGCCCAAAGCAGGGGTGAACCCCGAGGCCAGGCCCCGCCTGTGCCAGCAGCAGGAGGAAGTGGTTCTGCCTGACGTCACAGCCCAATCTGTCTGCCCTCTAATTAAGGAGTCAATGCTAAACCCTTAGCCGTATCTTCACTCCAGTGGAAGTGTATTTACTGCTGTAAACACAGACAGGAAGAGAGCATTGTCTAAAAACAAAAACAAACAAACAAAAAACCCCACAAAAAACAACAAACCAAAAATGGTAGCCATCAGCCTGCCCTTCGATACAAAAGAAAGAACCTCACATAGAAACAGACAAAAACAGAGACCGCAGACAGAATGCAAAATCCCCCTCGGGTCAATGAAACCAACACATTAATCAGAAAGATTAAGTAATGTCTTCATGTATTTACAGAACTAACCTTCGCCATCAAAACTGAATCACCTCAAGACCGCATGAGTAATGTAGTCGTGCAGAAAATTCCCTCGGATATTCAGACCTCGAAGGGATTTGTGTACCTGCTGCTGACAGCTAAAACACTGCATCTTCAACATGTCCAGTGTCATACTGATACTTTCAGTAAGATGCCAATAAACTATATCCATTTGATAACTTTATCCTAAACAAGTATCAAAGATCAAGTCAAACCGTAACAGTGCACAGAGTCAACAGGCAATTTAGACCTGGAAATGATCTTGGGAACCATCTAACCCAACCCTTGTATTCTACAAACTGAGAAACAAAAGACGATAGTTAATTATGTAAAGTGATGCAAAGAGAAACAGAATTAAGTTTGGATCTCCTGATAATTTCTCTTACATCAGAATGTATACACAAGAGCACTTGAAATGCTAGACAAAGTGTACAGTTTTTGAGTGTAAGCGAGCACACACACACACACACACACACACACACTATATACACAGATACAGGTGTGGATACAGATATACTTACTGTCAAAATTAATTCAAGTTGTTGCTTTTAGGACACAAAAGAGCAAGATTCTACAATATTCTATTAGATAAAGTCTCAACATGTTTCTCGACAACTTGCATATCATATTGTAAATATTTTTACTCTGCATTCCTTTTAATTTAAAAAGGCAGAAAGCTATGCCTGCTAGTGCTGCCTCAAGAGGGCTTCCGGAGGGAGACCCTCTGAAACGCAGGCCTTTGTTCCCCTCCAAGATTGGGTGACAGGGCTCCCTCTGGTGTTCGCTCGGGGGAATAGATTCTTCTGCCTTCCAGACTGCCCTCCTTGCTGAAGAATCCCTGCTCCTCTCCAGAGAAACAGGAGTCTGGGACCAAAAATAGCTGCCTTGTCCCTCGGCTCTGCATGCTGTGTGTGCTGAAGATAACTCGATGCACACATATAAATAGTAAGTCTTTGTATTTTACTTCCGGCTTTGTTTGCTGCATGCAGCATGGTAATTCATTACTTCTTCATCCGAAGTTCACAGAAACTGTAAATTAAGAAAAAAAGAAAAGAAAGAGTGCTTTCTTTTATACTCAGTGCCCAAGCGCATTATTGAACTGGGTTTTTAGAAGCCTTCCAGACCAAGCTTGCTCTCTCCTTCAATGGCCCAGCATCAATTATTTCATGAATTAGTGCATTAACACAGACAACAAGTCCTGGGGAAACTTCTCATGTTTATGAAGCAATGTGTCGGGGATGTGAGGACGCAGTGCTTGTCCTCGAGGGGCCGGGTGGTGCCCACGGGAGGACAGAGGGTGTGCTCGCTGTGCACACGGGCTGCCGCCGAGCGGCCGGAGCACGCAGCGGAGAGACTTCCTGCTGAGGCCACGGCCCCAGGGTTGTCTGTGTGCATGCGACACGTCACCTGCACCCGGAGGGATAAGTAAGAGTCCAGTAGCTAGGTACGGAGTTTGGGAAAGGATCCCTTGGGTGAGAACGGCGACTGAAAATGGGGTGCATTAATGCTGGAGCGCGGTTTGTACAGAGAAGCCACCCATGGGAGCAGGGTGGGGCTGAGGCGGACTGGAACCTTTGCAAGATTTTGTTGAAAAGGTGCAGTACAAGACCTTAAGATCTCTACATCGGCGGTGTATGGGTGACAAACCCACAAACTCGGTTTTATTTCTGGCACCACACTCTTCTAATTGGCTAAACAAGCAAGGCCAGAAAAATGAACCGACAGCGAAGACAGGGATTCATTGACACGGTCTGAAGCACTCTGTGTGACATCTTAGCTACAACGCCTGGTGTCTTGTCTATTGAGCTACCTGCTCTTGATTCTGCTTAACTTTTTTCAAACAACATTTCCAAATTGCATGCACATGTTAGTTATCTGCATTCAGGAAACAGAACTCTGCAAGAGATAATACAATCGTCTTTTCATTTTTGGAATGTGTTGTAATGGAAATTTGAAGATGGAAAATCATGCTTCCCAATTCATTTTTTAGACACATATTAAAAATTAATCTGCTGTCCCTTAAAATCACATCAGACCGTTTCGTGCCAAAGTTTGCTCCCGAGGAATCTGCAGAGGAGATGACCTACTGCTGTTAATAGGCTTCCCTTGCTTGCTGTCACATTCACTTAATTGCATTATTTTGCATTTCCACATGAGCATCAGGGCAAGAAATGCCATCCTCCTCCGAGTCTTCAGCTTGGTGGTACTCAAAACCTGCTAGGCTGAAACTTCAGCTCCACAGCAAGTTCGCTCAGTCCCTGAAGTGGTATCCTTTGACAGCCTCTTCATCAAAGTCACTTTCTCATCTCCAGCAACGGAAACATTTCAGTTTCCTGCCTATCAATATTTAAGACATTTCAGGTAATTTGATCTGCCCTTACCTCCTCCCTCACCCTTTTAGTGACTCTGCGGCATCCTGGTCCCTCCCTAGAGGAGAATCTTCAGGGAGGGCCGCATAAACATAAGTTTAAAGGGCAGGTTGGGCTAGCAGAAGTGAGGCAAAGCGGGGAAAATTTTAGAGACAAGCCAATATATTATTTGTTTATCTTATAATCAGGAAAGTTCTGCAAAACAAAATGCCACAGTCACTGATCAGTGATCATCACCTGCAGGCAGCAAAAGGAATCAGTTTCCTTTCCAAAAACTACTGACAAAAATTGCCTCATGGCAAAGTCTCTGAACCCAGCGGCTTGGAATTCAGATGTAAGGTGCTCTACAACGCTGTGCCCTCAGGGGTGACTCGGAAACCAAGGGAAAGAAGTCGGAAAGAAGTCGCCACCCCTAGAGTGAGCCTTGGAGAGGCTGGAATGTGGGGTCAGCTTGAAGAGTGCAGGCCAGCAGGGAGGGGAGGGCGCCGGTTCCTTGCCGTTCCTTCCAGTTATCATCCCAGCTCCTGCTGTCATCGGCCCCTTGGGTCCGTCGATGCCTTGGCTGGCTGCTGACCGAATCAAAGGGGGCCGTTTATTTGGGTTTAAAGGAAAACAGGATTTATTGAGAGGGAGCTCCAAGGAGACGGAGTCGCCCTTTTGCCTCGGATCGCCATCTCCCTGAGCAGGAGGGAGGCAGGGCCTTTCCGAGCCCACAGCAGAGGGGTGAGAACGGGCGATGGCGCGGCTCCACGCCGCTGATCCTTCCAGCCATCCTCAGTTCGTTCTCTCCTTTCTCGTGGAACGGGCACTGCGCCCAGCCTCCGGGGACCAGCGTCTATTCTCTCATTTCTTTGGGACAGGGGAAAAAGAGGGAGAATTGGTTGTGTGCTCAGCAAGAGAAAGTTTGGAAAGGCTGCTTATGTCCAAAAAGAAAAAGAAATCTACCTAACAGACACTGTGAGCTCCAGGGAGGCATTCTGGGGAAGAAGCAGGCGGAATGAGCAGCTACACACAGGCCCATGTGCATGCATACAGACAGACGGATGGACGGACGGACGGAGGTGAGTTTCAGATGTTCTCATGGAGGAAGTCGAAACTTACAAATACAAATGTAAGTTTTAATTTTATAATTGGAAAGATTTGGGGAATAATTATGCTCCATATTAATGCTTAGTATGAACAAAGGGTCAGTGAAATGTGACCCTTTTTTGAGCACGGTTTTTGGACGGTGATACGATGGTAAGATGCACCGCAGGTCACTGGGCCTGAATGGGAGCACGGAGGATGTTTTCAGCAGCACGTGGTGGCTTCATCAAGGACTTCTTGCATGTTTCGACGTCCCCATGCCTGCTCTGTGAGGGCCTCACGCCAGGACCCCTACCCAGCCGGGCGACTCTCTGGGTCTCAGTTCGGCAGTGGTCCCAGCGGTTTCCAGCCCCACCTCTGTCAGCTGCACGCAGCCTGCCTTTCCGAAAACCTGCAGCTTCGCTCTGAAGTTCTATCAGAGGGATCATCAAGAGGGCTCTAATTTTATAAGTGATGGGTGCATGAGTGAATATTTTAACACATAGCAGCCTTTTTCGTCCCAAAGAAGCAAACTCACAGAAATCATTGAGAGGTAGCTCACAGAAATCGAGATGCCTCTTCCTTGTCTGCAGAGTTGATGTGGCAGGAGCCCAAGTGCAGGTCTGGGCCTCAGTCCTCTCCCTCTCCGTCTTGTCCCCTCTGTCTCAGTCGGCTCCCAGCCCAGTGAGGCGCTCTTGAGCATTAGCGGGTCCCGTCCGAGTCATTATACTGCAGCCACAGATGCATCTCAGAGCTCCCCAGCTCTGGGAGCTGTGGTGTGAGACCAGGCTAAATTGACCGTTGGTCTCATTACTGCTTGCCTTGGGCTGTTTATTGCTGTAATGACAGCCATGCATTTGTGCCAAAAGCGTGAATGACAGAGGAGCCTCCTGTAGCCTTCACAGTTACCATTTTAGCTGGGGAAAAGCCGTTTGAAAGAAGCAAAAGGGGCGCCTTTGTTATTGCGATGTGTGCCTTAATCACCGAGAACATTATCTGAATCAAGATTTAATGAATGTTAGTTGGCTTAATTTTCCTTTGGGGAAGGGAAGTTTACATTTTTATCATAATTAAGTTTCTCACAAATTGTTAGGCACACAAAGTTTTTACCTTTTGAGGTAGCTTTTATCTAATCTAACAGCTTTTATCTCTTCCTAGCCCCTTTTTCTTTTTTCTGTGTGTGTGTGTGCATGCACGTGTGTGCGTGCATACGTGTGTGTGTGCGCATGCACGTGGGGGCACATGTGCGCCAGCAGGCACGCTTGTGATGGAACTGAGAGCCTCAGGCACACTAAACACACGCAGCACCACTCGGCTACACGTTCAGCCCAGGAACCAGAACCCTTACCTGGTCAGGTCCTCTGTGGCTCTCTCGGTGCTATGGAGCAGTCAGCAGACCGCAAAACTAGCACAAAGTCTGTGCATGCCCTTCTTCCAAAGGAACCAAATAAACAGCTTAAAGCAATCTTATAAAAAGCTTTCTTTCCTTCCTACCATCTCCCTTTATTTTCTGTAGCTGCAGAGATTTCCTTCTCTTAAAAACCCCTGAACAAAATTATTTCCTACTTCAGTCTTTATAACTTTGCTTTCCTCTATCACTTGTGTGTCATATAACTCAGTTTCCATGCTATGTGTAAGGTTTCCCCCTCCCCCATCACCCAGCTTATCTTCCCACTGTGTTCCCCACTTCTGCATTGTGAAAACCCCAGTGCATTTGGCTGAGGTTGCAGCTCAGTGGCAAAGCGCTTGCCTAGCACATGCGGGCACTGGGGAGAAGAGTTCTGAAAATGGAGCAAAGACTAAGAAGAAGAAAAAGTCAGTCTCTTTTTGGATGAGATTGGGCTTGGCTGGAAGGCTGGGAGCATTTAATAGTTAATAATCTTTGTCACAGCTAAGCCTACACCAAATACACAAAAGTAATCCATAATTAATGACTGAAAAACTGTTGGTAGATGGCTGCCCTTGCTCACTGAGGAAGAACCAGTACAAATAAAATTCAAAAACTTCCCCTGGTTGGCTCCGCCCTGTCTCCCTCCTTGTGGCTGAAGCGAGGACGCTTTCAGCGTTCTGCATCACGGCTCCTCGGGAGGCGGAAGGCTGCATACGTGCTCATCAGGAGACCTCTCCCCGCACCCCGACCACCATGAGAACCAAGTCACCAACTGTGCGATGGTGGAGAGAGGCCCTGAAGGGGTTACTTCATCTGCCCCAATCGCCACCCACTGTTTTTAAGGTAAGATATTGATGGAAGGCCCAGAAGGATTTTGATTTTCCTAAAGCTAATACAAATTTCTGAATTTAGATTCTTCTTTCCCAGTGCACAGAGCAGATGAGAAAGGCCTCCTTGCTCCGAGCACCTGGAGACCTGGAGACGTGAGCTGGGCCCTACAGCGATCTTCTCTTCCCTTCCCTGGCCCCGGTCCCCTAGGCTGGCCGTGCAGGAAAGCGCCAAGCTTGCTACCTGCTCCAGGAACAGCCACGCCTGCTGGAGGTGCTGGATGAGCTGCGATCCCCACCGCACGGGCCTGACCTCCCACGGGGTCCGTCTCGGTACGCGAGGCGGGAGGCTGCACTCACACGCCTGCCCAGGCCCCTTCACGAGGGGTCCAGGCTTCCTCGGGAGCCTGATCATCGTGTTCATCCTTTGAGAATGGGAAGGGAAAACTGGAAATTCAAGAAGTAGGTTTTTACAAAAATTTGTCAGTATTTGATAAAGGAAACAACAGCCCACAAGAAATTCTAGAATGTTTCCCTCATCCCCAGAGAAGCTTACTGCATTGCTCAGAATTGTTTAATTTCATGCCATTTCCCTAAACCAAATATTAAATTTCCCCCTTGAAGTGAGGGTAATAAATCACCGAGGAGAGAACTGGCAGCTCTTATTAAGGAACAACAGCCTGAGGTGAACATTAGCAGTGGACACCGTCTCCCCGCTATTTCCGCCCCGAGCGGAGGTGTGCAACATCTGCCCTCCGATCTTCAGAGATCTTATTTAATAAACAAGAGAATTTATTAAAATCCGCCAACCTATTAACTTTATCATGCATGTCAAATTACTTGTGCATATGTGGTGTGAAAATGTGCTTGAAACAAGTTACTCGATGTAACTCCAAAGGCAAAGGGGATGCTACAGTTTGGGTCTCAAATGTTCCCTAAAGGCCAGGGGTCAAAGGCTTTGCCCCCAGTGTGGCTTTGTTGGGCAGGGGTTAGTGGAGGCTTTTCAGTTGTTGGGAGCACGCTCTTGAGGGGGACGCTGGGGCCCAGCCCTCCTCTTCCCCAGCATGAGGGGGGTACCTTTGCCGCACCGTGCACCTCTGCCATGGGCTTCACCTCCAAGACTGTGAGCGAAAGCTTTCCTCTTTTGAAACTGATGACCTCGGGCAGATTGTTACAGGACCAGAAGGGTGACTAACGCTGGAGAGACGATCCTTTTTTCAAAGAAAAAGCATGTGTCTACTTTAAGGGGGTATTTGCACTAAACATGGGGAGACTTTCTCCATAGTGTCATTTTAAGAACATAGGAAGGGTGGATTCAACTGACATTCTGGGGGCAGACATAAGACAGTTACATGAATGAAGAAGAACGTTAGCAAAAACCCAAAGCGAGCAGGTTATTTTCTTGGTCCACACTGGTTTCGAAACACTGAGCATCAGTGAGTGGAGCCGTGGTTGAGTTCCCGGCCTGTAGGGAGGGCTCCAGCTCAAGGGCAGCAAGTGGCCCCCTGGACCTCCACTTTCTTCAGGGAGCACTGAGGGTGGCAGCTGTCTGTCACAGAAGCACCTTTGGGCCATTTCTCCCAGCTCAGAAACCTGGCATGAAGCCCCAGGTTGGCGGTCACCGTGGAGAAGATGGCGGCTACCATGGAGAAGATGGCACCCGCTGTGGAGAAGACGGTTGCCCAAGACGGTAGGTGTTATTCTCAAAGTCCAACAAAAGATGCACAAGTTTGCACAGAATATAAGTAGAATCACAGAGCCAAAGAAAGAGGTAGAAGTAAAAAAGAAACAACTCCAGAACTTAGAAGATGCCCATGAGAGCGTCATGCTCACAGAGGCTGACTGCTTAATGACACCTTATCAAATCCGTGATGTTTTCGTTAGCTGTTCTCCAGAAGAAACCCCAGAAATGTTAGAAGAAACAAAGAAAAATTTGCAAGAAGAAATTGACACCTTAGAATCCAGAGTAGAACGAATTCAGCAGGTGTTACCAGATTTGAAAGTTCAATTACCTGCAAAATTTGGCAGCAGCATAAACCTTGAAGCAGCTGAAAGTTAAATATTGTGTAATACCTTTTAAAATTTGTTTAATAAACTTGAATATTGCTTTGAATGGTGATTTCCCTTCCTCAAATGGCTTGGAAAGAAAAGCTTCCTTTTTAAAAAAATTTTTCATTTATTTAATGGAAACGTCTATTTTCATATCTTTGCTTATTCACTTTATATTTTTAAAAGATGACAGTACTCATCTCGGTGTTTTGCATGCAGATTATGTCAAGTGTAGGAGCTCTATGTCGTATTCTTAAAACCAGTTTAGCAAGAATAAAACAAATCCTTAGCAAACAGAGGGTGGCTCGGCCTAGCGGGGGGCTCGCCTTGGTCAGGTGAGATGAGGCACCCTAGGCGGGGTCACCTTCCCCACGGGAACGGGCCAGGGCGGGCAGAGCGAATGCTTCGGAAGATCAGCAAATTCAGAAAGAAGGACGAGGATTGCCTAAAAGTAAAAGCCAAGGAGACGAAGCGGACGGCACAGACAGCTTCCGCGACGTTGGCAGTGAGGAAGCGCTGGAATCGTGCGGAGCTGGCGTGGGCTGGGCGCGGCTCCGCCAGGCACAGTGCCCGGGACGGAGCGCTGAGGTCTGCCCGCAGGCCGGAGGGCGGCAGAGGAGAGCGGCGCTTTCCGACGCCAGGCATCCTCCAGCTTCTCTGAGGACAGAAGAGAAACCCGGCTGGAGCTCAGCAGACCAGTGGGTAAAGATTAGACTATTCCCACTAAAACTCATGGTGGGTAGCTCGGGGCATGGAGACTCACTATGTGCTATTCATATGTTCAACTGTAGACCAGAAACATGTACTCTTTTTCGTGTTCTGTAAGCTACTAAAAAGTTCAACGGTCTTAGAAGAGCTGTATCAGCCCTGCACAGAAACGGAAACCGCTGAGAAGGGTGACTCCGGCCGCGGCCGCAAGCGAAACCACCGGGGGAGCTCTAAACAGCACCACGTCCAGACCCGAGAGCCGCAGCAGGCCTGAGGCCTGAGTGGAAGCCGCGGAGGGAGAGAGCCTGGTGGTGGTGGTGGGGGGGGGGGCTGGCCTGCGACGCCTCACATAGAGGGCGCGTGGCTGGGATATGCACGAAGCTCAAAACGTTAGACTGCTCCAAATAAAACACCCAGTCCGAAAATGGGCAGCTAACACCATCGGATGCTTCGCAGAAGAACAAATGGCCAAAAAATACTCAACATCATTGGCCATCAGAGAAACACAAACTAAAACAAAACTCAGATTCTGTCTTATGCCAGAAAGAATGGCTACCATGAAGAAGGCAAATAACAGCAAATTCTGGTGAGGCTGTGGGGGAAGAGTTTATTGGTGAGAGTATAAACTAGAGCAACCATTATAGGAATCCATATGGGATTTCTAAAAAATTGAAAATGGAAATTCTATTCGACCCAGCTATTCCCCTTCTAGGTGTCTTCCCAAAAGAGTTAAAGACTTCATATTACAGTGCATACCCATGTTATAGCAGAACAATTCATAATAGCTAAATCTTCAGAGCTGCCTATACGTCTATCGACAGACGAATGGGTAAGCAAAATGTGGCATTTACAACTAATGTGGTACTGCTCTGCCATAAGAAGGAAAAATGAGTCATTTGTAGGCAAGTGGTTGCACCTTGAAATCATAAGGTTAAGTGAAGTAAATCAGACACGCAGGTTTAAATATCACGTTTTTTTTTCAGTGAAAACTTCAATAGAGAAATAAAGTGCAAAATTAAAGATAGTAGGAAATATGGAGATAGCTCTTTTGCAAATGAAAAGCAGACCAAGAGACAGAAGGGACAGGCAGAAGAGGCTGAAGAGAGAACTGGAGCGCGTTGCGCACATGAGGCAGGGGGTTATCATGCAGTAAAAAGCAGGCACAGAATAAACACTGAGCAAGAGCAACGAGCAACGCTCGGGAGCCGGAGCCGGGTGGCGGCGCTGTAACCCCAGCACCCTGGGGAGCTGGGGGGGGGGTCACAGATTCAGCCCAGCTTGGACAATGTGGAGAGATTTGTCCCCCCAAAAAAGATTTAGAAAAGGGCTGAGGGTGAAGGCCCTGAATTCACTGCCCAGTATGGGGAAGGGGGGATTTTACTTGTCATCCTGAAGTGTGGCAAAGACTTCAATCTTCCTCAAAGTGCAGGCATTTCAACAACCAAACCCTTGTCTATATTTCTGTGAAGGGTATTCACCTTACACAAAACTGAGTTTGTTAGGTTTAATTCACAAAAGCAGACCATTCCAACTGAACACATTCATGGTTTTTTTTTAATTCAAATGTCTTACCTTCTCAAGGTGTTGGCAAAAGGTTTATCCAACCAATAGATAAATGCCAAATCTAATGGAATTTTTCTGCGAAGTCTCCAACCTTTTACTACCGTCACAGAGAAATGAAATGAAATACTTGAAAGGCAAATTGAATTCTTTAGCAATATATAATACAGCTATCATCACGTTAGATTAAGACATAAAAATAATATTCCTGTTCCAGATTTGGGAATCTGCCTGTGCATGATTAATTTCACATCTTTCTTTCAGAATTTCATTTGTTCATCTGTTGCCAGCTGCGTGATAAACTACAGTCTAGAACCAGTGGCAGGCGGTGGGCTATCAGCACTAGAAAGTTCACAATTCAAACCCGGATATAAGACTTTCGATTTTCTCAATACACCACACATTTTTTCCTTTCCCTAGTTATTGATTGTATCATACACTACCAATTAAGTTGATCCGTAATTAGATCCAACATATAAGAATCTGAAGTAGTAATTCAGGTAAATAACGGATGGGGCTGAAGGCAGACCCACTGTGGACTTTCGGAAAAGTGAGATCTAATCTACTGAAGAGATGAGTAAGTATCCAAGGTCCACTAAGCCAAGACCTGTCTGCGGCCTAGGACATCTCTGCAGGCCCCTGGCAGCACTGCATTGAGACTGCCTTGGCGCGGAGCCATCGGGACAGACACCCTTGAACTGAGTGAGGACGGAGGGTCTGCCCCATGGGCTCCAGAGGAGGCTGAAGCAGGTCACCCCGTGGATCGTCTGTGAGTCAGCCGTGGGACGTCCCCGCAGCCACCGTCCCAGACAGGGTCTGTTCAAGATGGTGGCTGAAATCTCTTCAGAAAAACGCTGGCAAACTTTTATCTGTGTGGCACGTTATCAGAGGGCCAAGTGTTATGAACAATAGCGATACAGAAACGACCGCCTTCATTAACATGTATTTAAACACTGCTATTTCTGAAGATCTTTTCAATCACAGATTTTGGATCTCGTCTTATTTCTCCCTAGAATGTGTCTTAGAAATTCTTTTGTGCCGTAGCTCTCTTCTGCTCATGAGATTTCCAGCTGAACTGGCAGAGATCAAAGAAATCAGAATTAATACAAATGGGACACAATTAATACAAGTGAGAAGTATGTATCATAATGTGGAATGCAGGGAAAAGCTGTTGATTATGGTTTTAAGAATTTCAATGCGGTTCATTTTTTCTCCTAAATACTAAAGTAAATCTTCACAGGGTAGCCATTTTCTCTTTATTGTAAACTCAGTTTCTCAAGTTCCAGTGTAAAAAATCCAGTCTCTGTGATACTTCCCTCCAGTGACACACAGGGAAACATTAACAATACTTATTTAGATTTATACAGTTCTATTCTTTGGTATAACATGTTTTCATATTATCCGTCAAAGCAGCTCTGCACTGGGGGAAAAGGCATTATCAAACAAGAGACTTCGGTTCTATTCTTGTATTTCTTTTTAATTGATCTGACCTTGGGAAAACCTTCTAAGCTTTGTCCTCAGTGTCTTTATCTGTAGAAAAGAGGATTTGAATAGGTTATATATAAATTGTTCCAGCTTTTAAAAATAGAGCTCTCTTTTGGAGTGTGGTACAATGGTGTCAAAAGCTTCAGCACCGTGCTCGGGTGCGTGCCCTGGGATGGGGTAGAGGAGCAGCCCGTGCCCCGCCACCCCAGGCCTCCCTACTAGGTTAAATCACCAAGGACTGGGAACCTCAGTCTCCCTTATTATCATATTCTTTTATTCTTGGGCTAAAGAAATCTACAGTCTTACTGCCATATGGGATTTTGAACTAGCTACAAAATATTTTAGGTAAACAGTAATCTCAGGAGTTTTTCATTCCACTGAGAAAGTCAGGGAAGAAGGACTCACTCACTGAGCTGCCAGCTCTGGCTGCCTCGCTGGGGGGCTCTGTCTCTCGGGGCTCTGTCTCTCTGGAGGGTGCTCTGTCTCCCGGGGTGGGGTCTGTCTCTCCAGAGGTTTGTCTGTCGGGGGCCCGAGGCATTAGGTCCTCCTCTTTCCTAATCCCCCAAGCTCAAAGAGACAAGCAAACTTGCCTAATTAAATTAATTGTATCTAGTAATAATCAGACAAGTTTCTTAGAATTTTATTGTCTGTTTATTTGTTCTTAGACTAACCCAGCTTTATGGATTTCTTAAATAAGAGTACCTGAAGTTTTAAAGCTAAGCCTCTGACGAAGAGCACCCTGAACTGCAGTGTGGTCCGTCCTCCCTGGGAGGAGCCACCCGGGCAGGAGCGGATCTGATTCTTCTCTGTACCCATCACCCCTGCTTCCTGTGGGACAGGCTGGTGGAACTTGGCTTCCGCCGGGCAGTGCTGACTGGGCAATGGGGTGACTGCACTGAAAGCAAAGGGCCGGGCCCAGCTCCTGGAGGACACTCACACGCACTGGCTCTCGTCTGCACGCGGAAAGCCCAGCGGAGAAGGCTTCTTCAGGGTGTTCTTCCTTCTCCTGCCTCGTTGCAGGAGCTCAGCTGGAGGGAGAAGTGACTGGCGCAGGTGCGTCCTCCAGTTCGACATCGCTAGGGAGCTCTGTGCTTTAGGAGCAATTGGAATTCCACTGATTAAAATTAATACCATATCCAACCTCCATTTTCCTCTCTGGGTATTTCTTGGCCTGCTTCTATACAGAACAGAGGGAAGCTGTCCTTAGCCTCTCCAAATTTCTATCCAGAGTCAGTAAAATCAAGAACCAAACTGTACAGCTAATGACTACAGAAAGCAACACTACCTGCTATTAATGTTTGCAGGAAAGTGGATGTAACAACTGCAGTTAGGAAGGCTGTTCAGGGACTTGAACTGCAGTTCATTTTTAATCTAGTCTAATTAGATGCTAATGCATTCACACCTTGTCGATTGGTTGTTGAAAATTATTCTTGGAAGCACGATGTCTCCGTCATTCAGTGGTCATCCTAATTTGTTATGCTCACTTTGTACAGTAACACAACACAAGGGAGACGCCCAGTGCTCCAGCAGGTCAGCGAATAGTGCTTTCCCACTCGGTACACATTTGTAGATCATAAATACGGTTCATTAGTCTCTCAAAGACAAGAAAGTTTTCTTGCTCCAGTCGTTGCCAAAAGCAATAAAAACTATGTAATCATTCTTGAAGAATGCATACCATTTACAGCCATATTAAATTCTTCATTCACACATACACATCTAACCAGTGTTGTAGAGATCAGAAGTTAAAAGGAGCTCTTAAACCACTTATAGTTCCATATCAACACCTTCTTTAATTGTGATAAATTCTGTTCTCTGACTTGGGAAGGTGACATTTCATGGCAAATAAATCTGGGAAATCTTCTGGAAAGAGAAAAGATTTCCTGTTTTGTAAGCTATTTCCTATAATGACCAGAAAGTTGTAGACAAAAGGCTGCCTGGTAGTACAGTTATTCTGAGTTTTGTTAATCACAGTCAGGCAGTCAATACTTCTGCTTCAGAAACCAACTGAGCATTCAGACTCTGCTCCACAGGAGCCTGCCTCCAAGTCTTGGTAGAATCTCAGTGAGAGCCTGTGCTGTATGAGTTCCAGGTCACTGGAGTCCCTGCATCACCAGGAACGCAGGAAATGAGACCAGCAGCAGTCGTGACATCCCGTGTCCAGGCGTTTGTGAGCTGCCCTCTCCTTTTGTTGTCTGACCACCATCGATATGAGCACAGCCACCCACACAGCCACCCTTGAGGTGGCGAAACAAGCACAAGTGGGCCGGGACAAGCCCGGGGTGTCAGGTCTTAGCCTCCCGTGATTCTCCATCAGTGCCGGCCAGGCCACAACGCCCGTCTCCTCTCCCTTCCTCCGAAGCTCTTCTGCTGTTTATTGTGATAAGATACCACAAAAAATTAATAGTAGAAAGAGAGGGTGCAAGACAGTATAATGCATCTCAGACGTTTCAACAGAGAAGATTAAATGAAACTCTCAAGAGGTTAAACGGCGACGTCTAAAGCTGGGAGGAGGAGCGACTTTTCAAAGCCCTGTCTGTGCCTTGTTTAGATTCAGGTCACTGTGCAAATATGAGTCCCAGCAGAGACGCGCAGTGGTCTTGCAGGGCCCCGGGAGGCCTGGGGCGGAGCGCTGGGGGCAGGAGGAGGAGGGCAGTCACAGCCCCGGCAGGAGTAAGAGGCCAGGGACAGGAGGACACTGCACTCCTCTTCTTGGAATTTCAGTGACAACTACATATAAATAGACCTCTCCACTTTATCCAAAATTCTACCTACAAACTTGCAAACTGAATGGAAGCCCTCAACGGGGAGTTGAAATCCAGACCATTTCATAAACAACGATGCGTGTGCACATGTACACAGACAAGCACTCACATACACGTGTGCACACAAGAACGACTGAAACAACCTAGCGGGGAGGAGGGGAGATGCGCTGCTGTCCGAGCGTGCGAACTCTCTCCTCGCTGCAGGGGTCTGCGGGGAGCTGGGAACGCGGGCCCAGAGCTGGGACTCTACCGCCGGCTGACGTCTGGCTCCTCTGGCCACCCAGCGTGTGAGCCCCGGACGCCCCGCCTACCCTCCTTACGCCTTGGTGAAATCCTGCGTAGTGCGCTCTCTCCACCCCCAGCCGAAGGAAAGTCATTGTCAAAGTCAGTTTTAGAAATGGATGAAAATATGTGCTTAATTTGTTATTGTTTTTGAAACTATTCTCTTTTAAACAGTTTTTCTTGAGTTAGTCACATTTTTATTCACTTCCTGTGAACAGGAAGAATAGGAAATATAATAATATCCCTTAGTTTTGAAGTTTAGAAGACTAAGTGATAGCCATACTTCACTAAATCAAGTTGGAGGGAAAATAAAGAAAAAATGATCCTTGGTTGTACCATTTTGTCTCCCTTCCCCCTAAAAAACAAATGCTACATGTATATTTGCTTGCTTACTCATTCCATTTGTAAAGAAACAAACTAAACTTACAGGTGAAATCAGAAATTTGGGTATCAATCACTGGACTACGTGGTGGACACACAAAATGTAGCCATGTAATAGAAGAATGCATCTCTAGGGAGCCCTTGAAGCTGGAGATTGATCACAAGTGTGGGACTAAAGCAAGGCCAGCCCTGAAAACACAGCTCAAAGCAAGCCAGATAGACAAGCTGTTCCAGCCCCAAGAAGGCCAGGGGCCCAGGCCAGCCAGGAAAACAAGTTGCTAGGCAGTGGGGCTAAAGTTGACATCCTCCCCAGGGTATGAATATACTGCCACAGGGGCTGAGCTGTCCCTGCTGCCCATCAGGAGACAGGGCTCCACCTGACCCCAGCTTTGCTCTTGTTTCTTCATTTTCCCTTCCTCTCACCGCCCTGCCCCTTCTCTGGGAACAGAGCTACAGCCGGTGGCTCCTGCACCAAGATTCCAGCGGGAAAACTGACCTCCTCTGCCAAGGGCAGGCACGGAGAGCCGTCAGAGGAAAGCATCTGGAAGTGGGAAGCATTTAAACGAATCCTAAAATGTAAGTCAGTTACTTTTCCCTGTGTAATGTCACCATGTTTTTCGCTATTGGAATCATAAAAGTTTTTAAGTCTTAAGTTAGGGCTGGGGATGAGGTCATTTGTAGAGGCCTTGCCCTGAATCCAATTCCCTCAGCACTGCCAAGAAAAAAATTAAAAGTAAATAAATATTAAACTAAAAGATGAAGTTAAACGAGTAAATATGGTGATTACCTTTCCCAGTGGGGTAGGTTCTTTCGGAAGCACATTGAGCAGCACCCTTACTCAGCCTACCCAGCACCTGGGCCGGGCTGCTACAGGCCCGGGTGGAAACATCCTGCTGTCTCGAAGCAGCAGCACAGCCCCGTAGAGGAAAGCCGGGGTGAGGTGGGGGAGAAAGAGGGAAGAGAGAGGGGGGACGTCTAGAAGAAAGGAAGGGAGAAACTAAGGGAAGGAGAAAAGAAGGGGGGCTCGGGACTCTGCCTTTCTTACTCCTTTTTCTTAATTATTTTAATGCACCCCTTTCATCCAGGGTGCCACGCAGCTCAAAGTGTGCTGAGGAGAGGTGGACTAATTGGTTTTAAGAATTCCAATATTCATATATTGTGAGTTATTGATAATATGCTTACATTAATATGGTATGTATTTATTTTTGTTTTGCTTTGCCTTTTTGAGACAGGGTCACACTATGCAGTTCAGACTGGCCTTGAGCTCACTTTGTAGCCCAGGCTGGTTTCAGACTTGATCCTGCTGCCTCAGCCTCCCAAGCGCTGGGATTACAGGCGTGTGCCACCACGCCCAGCTAAAGAATGAACGTATCTATTAATACGTGTTTGAAACCGGAATGAAGTGACACAGCCCAGCATGCTGCGCAGAAGCTTCTGTGAACCCCGACACCCCCGTGCTGTCGCGTGTTCATCAGTGACTGCGAGGGGCTCCGCAGGGCCCTGCCCCGCCTTCCGGGGAGCTCCTGAGGTGCGCGGCGGGGTTTGCTCTCCGTTCACCCCATCCTCTGCCGTGCGGACCCCATCAGTCAGCCGCACCTCTGCCCGGGGCCGGCAGATCTTCCCCAGGAGGCTGTGAGCGTCCTCTGAGGACCTGAGCCCGCTCCAGGCGAAGCAATCCTGCGCGTTAAAAGGCCCGGGGACTCTCTTCGCGTCTGCTCTCGGGTCGGCAGTGCTCAGCCAGGCGTGTGCGTTCATAGGAAACACGGTCCCCGCGGCCTGTGGAGAGCCCTTGGGGTGCGGGCTCTGGACAAGTGTAGCATATTTTCACACTTGCGTTTGCGATGTTGACACCTCCTTCTGGCTAACAATCATTTGCCATTTATTATTCATAATAAAAGTCATGAAAATCACTGAATTCCACTTCTGCATCAAGAATTTCATGAAAGGCGACTGAGACAATTTAAATGGTCCTTGGCATGGCCCGAAACCTCAGCAGTATTATGGGGTTGCTGAGAGACAGACTTACCTTAGCTAAGGCAAGGGTTACACATTTTAAATTTTCCAAGAAAGAATATTTTTATATTGAATGTGTCCAGAATACAATAAAACTTACCTAGTTATATGAAGGTCAATGTGGATAAGCATAATTAAAAAGAAAAAATAATTACCACAGAGCTTATCTCTTGGTCCACAGTTTAGTTTTGCTTTAAAACTTGTAGAGCATCTTATTTTTCAAAGTCTTGGTATTGTTCTTTCAAACTTGGAATCTTTTATTTTTCTTACATCCATACAAAGATTGTGCACATTACTCTTTTCCTTCTTTTGTAGGTCTGGCCCTAGAACCCAGGGCTCTGCACATGCCCAGGCAAGCCCTCTGCCACTGAGCTACGGATCCACAGCAAAATGTGTGCGTGTTAATTAGGGACTGTCTTGTACGAAAGGGACTGCCTATCAAAGACTTATGTGAAATTAGTTTCAACTTGATGTTATATTTGACGCACAAGAGAGGCAGTAACTGTGGGGCTTTCGGAATGTCCTGCTCTTCACGGGGACAGTGTGTCCCCCACTCTCACCCCACCTGGCGCCTGTGGCTGTGAGGCCGGGGGAGCTGTTCCAGACTTCCTGGCCTTGGGGTTTGCCTGTGTGATTATGGCCTTGGCACTGCGGTAGAAGTGACACACACACTTGTCACCTCTACCCCAGTCACTGATGTCCACCGGCGTCTTCCATGGCAGTGGTCCAGCTCCTTGTGTGGGCAGCAGTGGTGCCATCTCACACAGGGGAGACTGCGGCTTTCAGCATGGGTCCCTGGGACTTCGGAGTGAGAGGGAAATCACACGTTACCATTTCTCTTTACATTACTTAACTATTAGATCTACGTTTTCACGTGTTACCACTTCTCTGGCTCCCTCAGACCCTTCAGCTCCTATAACCAGGTGGAGAGCTTAAGGCATGCCACCTTGATCTTGTTTTTGGTTTGAGTTTTGTGATGCTAGGGATTAAATCCAGGACCTTGTTTATATTAAGCATGTGCTGTACAATCAAGCTACACAACCAGACTTCTAGTTGATCTTTGTATCCAAGATTTAGGAAAAACCTTGGCAGAAAATACCCTTCCTCTAAAAAAGTGTGTGTGTGTGTGTGTGTGTGTGTGTGTGTAGGATCTATGAAAAACTGATTGAAAAAAACTTGCTTCAGGTTACACAGTCATTCACTTCACAACTAATCAGAAGTCCTTTTGTTTTCACTTAGTTTTAATATCTCCTCGGCCCAAATCTCACTTCCTTACCCTGAGACAAACAGAGCATAATATTAGCTTTAGGAATCAAATTTTGTTCTCCTATGTTCTAGTAGGAAATTTTTCTTAGAATATTCTTTCTGTTACTATCAATTAGTATCAGCTAGATAGTATCAAGGGTCCTAGACTTAGCCGGGTGTGGTGGTGCACACCTGTAATCCCAGCATTAGGGAGACAGAGAGAGAAGGATTGTTGCAAGTTTGAGACCAGCTTGGGCTACAAAGTGAGCTCAAGGCCAGTCTGAACTGCACAGTGAGACCCTGCCTCAAAAAGACTAAAAAAAACAACCTAAGTTGTCTCCTTCATATTTTCACAGTAGACATAGCATCTGGGTTTCTCCACTGTGCTACTCCTTCAGAATAAAGAAGACAAGCTCCCCCATTACATTTTGCCATTTGTCTGAGATTTTCATTATCCCTGATGTAAATTCTTTTCACATGTTATCTTATGGTAAAAGCCATTTCTGTCAAATTAACTTAGGGAGGGTAGAAAAGTAAAAAGAAAACAAACATAAAAATTCCTCATCTACTTCTACCAACTAAAGAATGAGCAGAGAAGTCTAATTTTACCATCTTTCAAATTAATCAGGTTCTGGGCTTGCTGCTTCTGAAGAAATCTAGTGTAACATAGAAGTTCCGCATCTATCCGTGACCACTTAGGAACATGCTCACTTCACAGAAAATCATATCAGCCGAAAGCCATATGGCTCTTTATAGTGTCCCATTAGGAGTTCTTTAATTTTTGTAAATCTTGTGACTTACTCATTCGAATGCAATAAAAAATAAGATCTTCAATTCATATTATCCAGGAGCTTGGCATGTTGGCTCATGACTGTAATCCTTGCACAAAGAAGGCTGAGACAGGATGATCACTGTGAGTTCAAGGCCATTTTGGGTTACATAGTGAACTCAAGGCCAGCCAGAAATACACAGTGAGACCCTGTCTAAAAAAAAAAAAAAAAAATTATTACCCAGGAAAGCAATGAGAGCTCTTGTTACAATTCCTGTTCCTACTGGGAAACCCACCATTCTCCCTCAGTATACAGCAAAACAAACCAGTAAATAATAAGGTTTTAAAAAAAGCTTCAAAATCAATTTCAAAAGCAATTGTAAGACTTAGACTATGAAGACACCAGGGAAAAGCATGGGGAATCACTTTACGACATCAGAATGAGCAGCTATCTGGGGAGTCCCCAAGACACAGAACAAAGACAGAAATACAAATCGGGGGCGTGGAAATAAAAGGCTTCTGCACAGCGAAGGGACACTGAGCAGAGTTTCAGGACAACCTACAGAAGGAGACAAAATATTTGCAAATTATACTCCTGACAAAGGGTTACTATCCAAACAGTAGCAAAAATGAATATATAAGTAAATGAATAAGAAAGAAAAAATAAATAATATGATATCTGAAAGGACAGTGAATTTCAATAGACATTTCTCAAAAGATGAGGGCTAAATGGCCAATAGCTACCTGTGAAGCCATTCAACACCGCTAATCATCAGGGCAATTCAGTCAAAGCCATGAGACGAAAGTTAGCATCAACAAGACGAAACAGAACAAGTGCTGGTGAAAACACACGGAGCAGGGAACTCGGGACACTGCTGGTGGGAAGGGAGATGAGCACAGATATCATAGAAAATGGTGTTAGAGTTCTTCAGAAAAATTAACAATAGAGCTATCATGTGACCCGCAAACCTGCGATTGGTATCAATCCGAAGACACCGAGACCAGCTGTCAGCGAGGCGGCCGCCCTCCCGTGCTTACTGCGTCACTCTTCACAACGGACGTGCCAGCCGTGACCCAGCACGCGGGAATGCGCTCCAGCCCTACCCGTGCAGTAAGTAGAGCAAGTCTGGTGCAGAAAGACAGATGCGGCGTGAGCTTGCTCGTGCGTGAGTCTGAGCCGATCTCATGAACAGCTGTGGTTTCCAGAGGTTGCAAACAGCGGGGGGCTGGGAGGACGCTGAGAGTGATCGATGGATGCTCAGAAATTTCGGTGTTCTGTCACCCAGTAGGTGGCCACAGACAAAGACAGCCACTATAGTTTGTATGTACGTTGTTGGACTGTGAGAGGGTCTCGCTGTGTAGCCCAAAGTGCCCTTGAACTCAGGGCAATCCTGTCGCAGCCTCTTGAGAGCAGGGATGACAGGCACGCCCCACCAGGCCCAGCGGACCTCCAGCGCAGATTTTGGAGAACTAGGTCAAAGTTAAACGTTTCCATCACAAAGAAATGTTTGAGGAGATACACGTTTACGCCGAGCGGAACACTACGTGATGCATACGGGTATCAAAATAGTACAGGACATTTCATAAGCATGCAAAATGTTTACGTTAAATAACGGAAAGAAAGGACAGAGAATTGCTGGTGGCTTTGCAGAGACCCCTGCTGTCCCTCCCTGAGCCATTCCCTTCGCGGAAAGTCAGCGCCCCACCTCAGGGTGCTCGCCCCGCTTCTCCTTGCTGCGTTTTGTTTCCCCGTGTGCGCTCATATTCCGCACCACACCTGACTTTGTCTTCGTGTTTTCCAACCACTGTTTGATTAGATAATATTAAAGTTTCCTTTGTGACTTGCATTTTATCTCAAAATTAAGTGTGTACGTTACCTTAGAGCTTTAGAAATAACATCTGAAGGGAATTTAGAAAAAGAAGAACTATGTGTTAGCCCCAGGATCCCGTGAGGAGGGAGGTAAAGGACTCTGGATTTTCTAACCCTCCTTTGTTCTGCCAGGGCCAAATGGGTTTTGCTGAAGTGAACCAGGCTGAGGAGCAGGCAGTGTAGTCTGAGGAATTGCACAGGAAGTTCGAACTCGGATGAAAGTGGGAGACATAGAAAAGACACTGCGTTGTGTGTGATTTTGGTGTCAGAAGCTGAGTGAGGAATGTTGAAGAAAAGCACAAAGTGGAGGGCAGCGTGGGTGGACAGTCACCGCGCGAATGAGCCAAAAACCACGCTTTTCAAATAAATATTTATTTAAGGGCCATTTTATTTTAAAAATGCAAAGAATAAAAATGATGATACAGAATTTCAAAACAAAACAATAGGAGATTAACACTGGTTAATGTTCAAAGCAATTGTTCAGATTACGAGATACAGATATGAAACAAATGATCGAACAATTGAGCAATGAAAGCACAAACTTCTTTTTGATGAACTAACAGAGATTAGTAGGATAGTTATCTATCTTGTCATTTCCCTTCTTTCTTTTCTCCTTTCTCCTCCTATTGAGGATTAAATTTGTTATAGGAAAAACATGCCAAGCCATAACAACTGAACTCGCAACTGACTCTTTGCATATTTCCCCATGGTTTAGATGACTTCTGACAAGGAAAAACCCAGATAAAACACTTATTTATTAGATAATTTTATAACATCACTCAAAGATTTGGTTAATCTTTCTCACAAGCTTTTTACAATTTTATTGAAATATATTTGCATAGACAAATTCAACTAGCGTGTACACTGTGTTTAGTATACTCAGAATTGTGTAAACATGACCAGAATGGGCCCAACCGGGCCCCAACTCACTGGGCCTGCGCTGCACCAGCCCACATCAAGTGAGTACTGATCCGCCTTCCGGGATTGGGTGCTGCGCGACCCCGGAGGAGAACCAGAATGGGCCCAACCGGGCCCCAACTCGCTGGGCCTGAGTGGCGCCAGCTCACATCAGGAGAGAACTGATCCACCTTCCAGGATTGGGCACTGCACGACCCTGGAGGAGAACCAGAATGGGCCCAACCAGGCCCCAACTCACTGGGCCCACGCGGCACCAGCGCACGGGCTTGGAATCAAGAACATCATCCATCTCCCCCAAGCAAGCTGCTGGCTCTGAGGTCTGGCTAAATTGATGGCAACTAAGGTACATAAAGCAACTGAATGCTAGTGTTTTTTCGTAGATTTTGCAGGCCTCTGATCGGCACCCTGAATGTCTCTTTGCATGATGACAGTAGGCAATGTTGCAAATACGGGGGACTCTCTTCTGTCTTGTCTTTGAGGACCAATATGGTTCTCACCATTTTGCTTTACTCTGATCGTTATTATTTTTCTCTTTTTTTTTCTTTATTTTATATTCTGTTTTTATTGATTTTGTTTTGTTTTGTTTTTGGTTCAATTCTACTACACCTGTTGGAATGGTCAGCTAATCTGAAGATAGCAAGGTATGTTATAGTAGCTATTGTACTCACATTATCGATCTTCGAAGTTCTGTACCAGTCCTACTGCTTTGTTTTGATTGACTTTATTCTGTTATGTTCTGT